>JANFOE010000341.1:600000-904527 GCA_025667525.1 Glebionis coronaria
ATGAGAGCGAAGAATGAATTAAATATTAACATTAAAATAACGTTTGTCACAATTATCCGTCCCGGATTTGGTATTACCTTAAGACTCATTTGAGGTACTTTCTTGATAAAGATGATATATTAAAAATAGAAGTTAAATAGCTTCATAATTTATTTTGGTTGTCTTAAGAAACTTTGAAAGAATGACATGAATTTATTAATTAAACTCATATTGATGGTTATAATTAGAAAATATAATTTCCAAATTAAATCATTATTAGAAATATAAATTAAACCGGTAATTTTATTACATTAAAAGTAAAGTATGATAAGTCAATTACTTCAAAGATAGAGATAATTTCATTTTAAACATTAGTTTTAGTTATACAAAATATAATGTATAAATTTGACCTTTTACTTGTGATGGTTATTTCGATAATTGAAAATCATTGGAAAAATGTATAAAAGTTCCATAAAATTTTATAATCCGTTGTAGAAATACATAAAGGTGTTTATTATTTCAAAATAAATATGGGATATATTCGGGTTTCAAAATGTGACAAGATAACAAACGAATACGAATAGAAATAATGGTCAACAATTAGTACGAAATCAGCGATACAAAAGAGGACGAAGCAGATGTCGTATAAATTCTTAAAGAGAATAATAAAATAAAGGCGTCGATGGTAAGACGATAAGAAATAACAGATTAAACAAATTGTCAGTTTTATTAGTGCGGTCGGTGGTCGATACATGATCGGAATTAAGATCCATACAAAAATTTTAATAAATAAAATTCCTAATAGTCACTTGTAATTAAAACAAATCAAATGAACGATGTTAGTGTTTAAAGAGAGAAGTCAAAGCACGGTTCACAAGAGTGGATTTCGAGACAAACGAGAGTGACGGACGTCATCCCGGATATACGGAAATCACTCTAATGATAATTCATTATTCACGTGCGGAGACATTCCAAAGATCTACCCAGTCGCATAAAGAAGATTGGACGAGACGGAAGGATAAAACATCGAGACTTTCAAGTCTTTTATCAACAGTCAATAATTAGACGAGCAGTCAAAAGAAATCAGTTATAAGACAAAATGAAGTAACAAGTGGAAAAAAATCATCGAGTAAAACGTACTTAAAATCACGTAATTCGTTTAACGAAAGGTAAGAAAACATATGCGGATGCATAGAAATTGCGCTACTTGCATAAAATATAAAGGTTTTCAAAACTTCTTTTCATTTTATTTTATTCTATTATGAATACAAGTAAAAAGTTGATTATTATAAAAAAATTTTATGGTGACTACTATTCAGCCTAACATGGCTCCTTCTAGATTAGACATAGGTGATCAGGCCATGTATAATTTAGGAATAGCAATGCAATGCTCAGTTTCGTTGAAAAGTATTACGTTTCTTATGTTTATATATAAACCATGCCATTTGTAAAATGAAATTTAAAAATAGTTTATAAATTTATAGGATACAAGTAATTTGTGAGATACTTAATAAGCAACTTTTAATCTTACGAAAATTATTTTATAAGACCAAAGTAAAAACAATTGGTGAAAATAATCGTAAAACAATATCAGATTTATTTATAATATGACATTATGACAACGTATAAAGTAGTCAAAGTTTTGCAAAAAGTGGCGAATAGTAGCTCATAAAACAACCAATGAAATGGTTACAAATTGTTAAGGTTTCAAAAGGTTATAAGGTTAGACGGAAATGCCATGAGACATGTGATAAAAATATCGACGAAGAATATGAAGACAAAACTTCAAAACTCAACCCAAATCAGTGGAAGGTTAAAAGAAAATAAAAATAAAATAACATCGAATGACAAATGAGTCATATATATAAAAAGAATAAATCAATCCATATGTGTATTCTATGTAAGATACTCGACACAACATGCTTTTAAGAAATATATTATTCATTTTCAAATTACACCATTAATCCGGTAATTGCTAATTCTGTAATGTTTCTAATTTTAAACATTTTCACATGCAACTAGTATTCGTTAGTTGTAAAATAATATTCGTTAAAATTTTTCGATCTCAAATGAAATCAAAACTACTTAAAAACGTTTAAAACCCATGTTCTGAATTTTTCTATCAGATTTAACTTTTAAATATGAGCCAATTAATTGTCCCGATAAACGACATCTCCAAGACTCGGAGTCTAAAGCATTTTGATGCAAAACGACGTTTCAAACGACTTTCTAGTTTTACCCGTGACTTGAAACCCAAAGTAAAATGACCAAAATACCCCTTCAAGTTCTGTGCAGGTTTTACTGTTTTATTTTAAAAACACAGGTTTTACTTTTAAGTTTTGACCTGTTTATACCGCCCCTACAGTTTCTGCATAAAGTGTATTTTTCGACACTTCTTAACGACTCAAAATATATACATATATACACACATGTCTTGTGGATTTTACAACAACGAAAAATAAATCTCGTAATGAGCATCAAATAATATATAGCATGATGAATGATAGAAAATGCTTCAAGGTATTCAACACGAAATTTAGGAAGCAAAACGGTGAAAGACGTTCGTAATTTAGATTTCAAAATGCAATATAGGCAAATCTCCTTGGTGCCACGATTGTCAAAAACACAAAACATAACAAGAAAAGAATGGAACATTAACATGCTACACTCCGGGAGCGAGAAGGTTAATGAAAAACAAATGATACAATTTTATATAAGTAAAATCGTATTCCAATTCTAGTGCCATAATCTAGACGATGATTTATAAAATAACGATGACGTTACCGAGATATAAGTGAACAATACACTTCGGAGTCGATACATATATAAATGTCAATAAATAGCGGTTAGTCTATTCCAAGGACACATTGAGCTACACAATGGTCTAGAAATTACGTTAAAAGACGTCCATGCATAAATAGCCGGAAGACGATTTGAATATCTATATAGATATCACAAAGGGTTAAACAATGAAAGTAACGCGCGTAGATGAAGTTATGTAAGGTCATAATATAAAAATTTTGCAATAAAAGCAATTTAAATAGTTCAAAAATAAATACAGAAAGATCTTGAAATATCATTGTATTTATTTAAGTTAATCATTAATAAATGATAAACTTTTATCGAAAAGTTTAACGACATAAATATATATCGATAAAGGATTATAGTATTTATTTAGAAATACTTAGCAATAAGGCATACATAATAATGTATACTAAAGTTGTAATCCCAGAAGTAGCTTGAACCTGAAGTCACGCGAAATCATGTGCACCGACTCTTTGAAAAAAAATAAAACCGACAGTTATAGTTTAGGTTTTTAGAAAAAGACTTAGTTCTCTATAACTCATGGCTCTGGTACCAATCTTTAACACCCCCAAATTTACACGCAGCGGAATACATCTTTGGGTGCTAAACAATGATACAACAACACATAATTTATAAAGAACGACTCGAAAAGAGACGTTTTAGATTTATCGTTCCTAAAACATTTGTCAGAGTAGCGTAGTCCCAAGTAATCGTTACCAAAAGATAAGTTAAAACAACATATTGGTTTGTTTTAAAAATGGAACGATAAATAAATCAAAGAGTTTGAACAACAAAAGCAGTGCACAACTTCATTCCCCGTGACCTCCAAGCTTCCACTTCTTGATTACCTGAAATACATGTGAGTAAAACAATCAGCAAAAATGCCGAGTGAATCTATAGGTTTATGAAATCAATTTGAACACAAGCAAAGATTATAAGTTTGTGGCATGCTTATAAGCATCAAATAATAATTCGCATCAACAATAATAATTGTATATAACATAAATTGCAATAAGCTCATGGAACCGAGCCCTTAGACACTCCCATATCAGTCTAATAAGACGAGAGATTTATTAATTGTCGGTTACCTCCAGATTATTGGTACATTGCCGTATACCTGACTTCTCAATACAATATGCTCAAACAGTGTGGAGGTCGGGCCTAAGCTTCTATGACAAGTCCACAAAAACTGAACCGGGGCGGCTTCCCCCATAGATCTATTAATTGTACTAGCGGTTAACCCATCATAGGTTAATTAACGGTCCATAATTGAGGTTTTAACAAAGGCAATCACTTAATGCAATTTAAAGGCAACCACGGGTCCATTCATAGAGGGACAAAGCATACCATAAAAATCTTGTGTTCTAAGTTTATAAAACATGTATTCCCCCTCGCGGGTTTAAGATCATTTAATAACTAGTATAAAGCGAGGCTATAGACTCACCTTAGCCAATAATGGTAATGAGACGATCGCCGACGATAGATGATGCCTTTCAAACACGAGAACCGCAACCTATCAAATGAGGTGCGTTCATTAATAATAGACTCGAGAAATAAACCATACATAAGAATATAAAACTCGACTCATAAAATAACGACAAAATCGAGAGAAAACGATACAAGTGATACTATTACACTCTCCTATATATTCATTTTATTATTCTATGTCTTTAATAAAAATCTGTCGGAACACACCGAATGTCCAAGTCGTTTTCCCATACTTAGACATATCAACTTTTTATGATACTACTCAGAGAACTCACTTACTATATGTAGAAAGTCCTCCCAAGGGCCCATTAAAATATTTTACTTCTAAAGTTCCCTGCCCGACTCATCTTTGAATCACAAAATCCGGACAGTTTAGCGACCTTGACTTACGAAACTATTTTGACCATTCTAAGCAACTCCATTTGTAAAACCGCCACTTGATTCTAAAAATAGACTCAAAATACTAAACTTGGAGCCTGAGAACAGCCCTTGAATCATTTTGAAACTCATTTTATAGTCCCCGAGATTCGATCTAAATATCGACAACAATTTTCGGATTGTGTCGACACTCGTCTCCCGGTACACGAAAATCAAACTAGTGTATCTTCCACCTCGTTTGGAGTTGGAAGGCCTACTTTATATCAAATCGAAGCTAACGAAATTCTCTACGACATAATCCCATAATAACAACCTATATTCAGACTTAAGATTTCCGAAAATGACCTCAAACCTACTGCCCAAAATTGACTATTAAAATCTCTTGCAAAATCATGTTTTTTATCAATTCCAACAACTTGTGTCATCAACCTAAGCCCCTAATGTCATTATAAACCATTCCTAACACTTGTATCATCATCAAAATCAAAAACCCAAAAATTAAAAATCAACTTTTTAACAAAAACATGGCATAAACACCATTTGATCATCACTACTAACACATGCATACAACAAATTTGGATCAAACATAACCAACTTTTCTTGAAAAATTTATATGGTTGCATGTATGAAAATTTTATACCAAAATGTAGCCCTTTGAAAATGGAGGATGGGACTTTGATTTGTTTTGGAAGATTCAAACAAGATAATCATGAAAATTGAAAGATTTGGTGTGGTGTTCTTGGTGTTGTATGGCAAAGAAGGAGAGAAAGAGTTGGTGTTTTGTTTTAAATGAATTTTTAAACAAAATGTGTTAGTGGAATTTATATATATAGTGTAAGGTTGGGGTAGTTTTTGCCAATTTGTGATAGTTTTGGTCCAAAATGAAATAAAATAGTTTAAAAGGGTAGAAAATGTAAATTGTAAATTTTGAAATATTTACGAGACTCGGGTTTCGTAAAAATACTTTTTTTTTAAAGTTTAAACGCACACGAAAAATAATAATATAACGACTCGATACGTAATTGAAACGATCGTCGAAAGTATTAAATATTGAAACTATCGATAATAAAATATAAAATTTTTGGCATCCGTCGGTATCGCGATCACTAGTTGTCCTCGTTACTCATCAAAATATCAAAATATAATATTTAATATCGGTTTCAACTTAAACCGTTAAACATAATAATATTTAACGTTATAAAATACTTCAAAATAATTGGAAATAGAATTAAATTATGACCTTATTTTTACGGGTTTTACAATGTGTGTGTTTTTTGTGTGTGTTTTATGTTATATCTAAGATTAGAGACGGGGGTGAGATGTATTTGGGAGGTGGTGGGGTGGGTGGGTTTAAAATGACGAAAATTCACCTCCACTTTTTTTAATTAAAAAATAAGACTTGATCTGGGCTGTTGATTTTTTGCTAGATGGAAGGTGGGGATTGGTCCTCTTGTATCCAAGGGATAAAAGGTATCAAATATAACCCTTCTCTAAGAATATATAAAAGTTATATTGTGTAATACAATTTTTTTTTGGGTAAAGGGGACTGTCCCCGGTAAAAGATATATTACGCCAAAAAACGTTGAAGTACAAAGGATAAGGGTGAATCCCTTATCTCAGCCCGTTACATGGGCAACAAACAAGACACAAACAGCTAAACACACACACACCTACATAAGATAGACATTCCCATCTTATGACCAACTAAAGAAGCTATTTTCGATTCTTATTATTAAGACTAAAGTCATATTTATCAGCATAGCTATCATTTTGATCAAAACCCTCATCATCACAAGACTCATTTATAACACTAAATGAACTTGAGCCGCTTGTATAAGGACCTTTCGCCCCAATGTTTTTCTTTAGACCCTGATCTGGAGCCACATAATCTTCTTCACCAATTGAGCTCAAAACATCAAACAAATTAGAAGTAGATGCCACATTAGACACATCATATTTTGTAACCTTCTTTTTCTCCATACTTGTCTTTGTCGGTGGCTGATAATAAGAAACTTTCGGTTTTGTAAGCCGTAAACCAGCAACCGGTTTGGGTTTCCATTCTTGCTCAGTTTGTTTACCTTTGTTCTTCCTATTTCTCACCTCAATGAAATCCGCACCTTGACCTCCTTGGACGACACATGCTGCAGTTGTCTTAGGGACCGGTTTTACACATTTCGGACACTGAGCACCCGAGTGGCAAAAAATTTTACACTCCATACAGTGAGGAGGTTGCCATTCATACTCCACCTCAATTTTCTCCATAGAAAAGCCAGCATCATCATCTAAAGGGATAGCAACCACTAACGAATCTAGGAGAACTCGATCAGATGATACCTCAATAAGAGCACGGGCATATGTACTACGACCCCATGGATTAATACACATATCACATGTATAACTATACAACATAATAGGTTTGCCCAATTTTGATGTAATATGACTCAGCCCCACTTCCGAGTAAGCTACAATAGGTATATAATGGAGTTTAATCCATACCGGGATATATGTAACTTCCTCTTTAACCAGTTTTGTATTCGGCTTCCAAATATCAAGGATAATGGGGACTAATCTGATTAACCATGGACCACTTTCAATCACTTTCTCCATCCCCTCCTTAGTTTTGAATTTAAACAAATAGAACCATTACGAACAATCACTTTTTCAATGCCAAATTTGGCCCAAGTATTCATAACATATTTCTGCACCAAGGGGAAAGCAATACGCTTCCCGAGAAAATAAACATATAAAGTATTTGTGAAGTGAGACCTCACCTCATCCACCGCAACTCTTGGTAAAGCCACATCCGCTCCCGAAACTTCCTCAAATTCAGTGATATGTGACACCTTTATAATTTTCTTCGAGGTTAATGGTGTGGACACATGAAATAAACTAGCAAAATCAGTTGGCCTTGGCGAGCATCCATCATTAGCCAATTTTGTATCTCCATTTATACCTACACCTACTGATTTCAAATGCATATTCGGCTTCGAATACTCATTAACAGCAGCCTGCACATCATGTTCCTGATCATGAGTTGCTGCTAACGTAATACCCTCATCAGCAGTTACAACAGGTTGTGTAACAGCCCTTGTATTCCCACTGGCAACAACATTGGAGGAAGGCAGCATAGAAACCCTAGCATGTAGGTAGTAGTATTAGGGTTAGGAAACACCCTCGCCTCTTCTCCACTATTCAACCCCATATGTCGAAGATCACTCTCCTTCAAACGTTTCATTCGTGCTGCTAGACCCTCCATATCAGTCGGAATACCAATCCCCTCCTTGACCATAACAACAAAACCTAAAACACCAAACCCTAGAAAAAAACGTCACCATCAAAACCAGCCCCAACAATCAACCCGTATAAATGCGCATAAACCTTAATCAATTCTCATAATGATAAACAGAAGAAAAAATCAGGCACAGCTAAATAGATCCTGATAGAAACCCTAGACGGCTGAATTAAAAAACCTAAAAAACGTATATGCCCTGAAATCGTTTCAGATCTGAATAAAATTGATGTTAATGCAACACAAAAACAACAACATTATAAAGACAGAAAAAAGAGATCAGGATAACAAACGAATTTTAAAAGTTAATTTAATGGCGGCTAGAGGAGGTTAATTTAATGGGGGAGCTTGTGTACCGTGCCACTGGGTTGTTTGTTTGTCGCGGCCAAAGAGAAGGAAAAAGAGAGCTTTTAGGGTTTTATTATTTTTCATGTGTTTATTTGTGTAAAACAATTGATGCATTTTTTTCTTTTTTTTTGTTGCGGTGGATATATGCATCTTTTTGAAAAGGGCAAAAGCTAAAAATACTCTATTTACTAACCAAAGATGATCATTATACATTACGAACTTTTTTATGTCTAATATACATATTGCAACCTGTTATTAAAGGTTATTGTCTGAAGTGGCATAGTCAAACCAGTTAGGTTTGACTTTGTGCTTATGTGTATGCCATATAGGATTGGTATATCTTTCACCCGACCCATTAAATCTAACTCGCTTCTTCTTTTTCCTTTAACACCCGTTTAAAAAAATTATTCCTCTAATTCATCACAAATCATTAACCCTAATTTTCATCGGTGAACCTTGCCACATCCTTTAATCCTAATCCAGAAAGCCCATCAAAATTCAAAAATCCCTTCAAAACTCTTGTCACATCTCAAAACCGTAACCTCAACTGTATGTCTACTTCGTCTTCTACCTCATTTAGGCGCTACAACAAGAATCAAGATGTTATGAACAAAACTTATTGTGATTGTGACTCACCATACCTAATCCCTGTCCAAACTGCTTGGACACCTAAGAATCCTGGTAGAAGGTTTAGGTCATGCCTCATGTGAAAGCAAAAACTGTGGTGTTCATGGGTTTCTAGACCTAGAACTACCGTCCGAATACTACAAAGAGTTGATGTATGAGTTGAATGAGGAAAACAAGGCTTTTAAAACTTTTTGGTCTAACAAAGTTTCAAGGAGCTTCTTACCCCAAGACTCGACCAAAGAGCTAGTGAATGTAATGAAAGAGGGGTTGACGATTGTAATTGCAAAAAATCATGTTTACTATAGGCTTTTGTTAGTTGTTTGTGTTTGTCTCCTTTTTATTAGAATTGTTACCTTACTTGACTTGCTAATGTAATTTTAGTGTATCTTTTGAATGAATAAAATGCTCCATATGTTTTTTCCCATATTTTTTGTTGTTATCATTCACTTGCTATTGTTTTAATGTCTATGTAATATGTTCCCATCTTTAAGGCAACTTATGTACCATATTTAAGTTTTTCCTTTTCTATTCAACCACTTTATTGAACCCTGTTTTAGTCTTCCAACCATGCCTAATTTAATGTGTCTGAGTGTTACAAATGTTCCCATCTTTAAGGCTTGTCATCCACCCAAGTCAGACTGCTATAGCTAATATATGACCCTATATATTACTTTGTATCCAGAAATTGTAAAATAAAAACAAGGGAGGAACTTTATCATGTTTAGCAAAGTATCAAAAAATGAATAAAGGAAAAGGTATGGTTTTCATCCTATTGACTTATTATTCTGGAAATGTATTCGGAATCTTTTGTAGCTAATCATCATTTTGCATGAATCATTGAAATAACCAGTGACACTAACAGTGATGATATTTTGGATGATGGATCTTTATCACCTGTAACACCCCCACAAATGCTAAGCGCAGCGGAACTACAACATTGGGTGCTACACAGTATTCATTGCACACAAGGTATATCAAACGACGCTAAAAAGACGTCAACTTAAAACTTGAATTTAAAAATTGTTAGATGATACATGTCCACGGTTTTTCCAACCCCACTTGGTACAACAGAGTTTAGCGTTTTCGGTCCCCATGAATCTCAACCCAAGAATTTCAGTTTACAACAACATAACATTAAGATTAAAAATGTTTAAGTAGAAAAGGGAGGAAAAACAAGCGGACTCCAAGCCATACACACAACATCCATCCCATGCATGCTCCATTCTACACTTCAACGGTTACCTGAAACAGATGCCAAAAATTTTGGTCAACGAAAACGTTGAGTGGAATTCATAGGTTTTACAATTCATTTGAACGTATATAAAATAAAAACCATTCGTGATCATTCATAGACTTGTCGATCAAACAATCTATATTCAGGATACTGACAATTGTGTTTAAGCTCATGACACTAATCCGTTAACTCAATCACCCGCGTAATAAATACCAGCGTGATTCAGATGAAACCAGTGCCCCTTCTAAAGGCATCAGTTGCAATTATACCTTATCTCTCATACAAGATAATCTACCGCAGAACTTACTTAACGTACAGCTTCTCGGCTAGCATTGGGTCGTTAGCCCCGTAGTACTACAAATTGTATAAGCGGCTATTTCCCCCTACTCGAGGGCAGGACAATAGTTAATAGTTCATGAATTTAGGGTCTTTTGCAACTTGGTACTCAACACACTTTTTAAGGCAACTTTCGGGTCTAACAATCATTCATGATATACGTTCCTTTTAAAAACTAGCATGCATTTCCCTCGCGGGTAAAACAGTTTGAAATAAATATAAGCGAGGCTATAAATTCACACCTTATATATTAAGTAGTCGGTAGTTCGAGAGATGATCACTGACGACGATACGGATGCCCGGGTAAATCAACACCTATCAACAAATAACGTGTAATGAGTAATCTCATTTTAAATACCTTACGGTACTGTATAAAATACATAGATACTAGTCACTTAGGACAATTATAACTCACGCCAAAACCAAAACAACAAGCATTACTCATTTTATACCATTCGTTCTTATTACTTACGTTATCCATTTTTATTCATTTTCGCCGGTACTCACCGAAAGTACGGGCTGTTTTACTCTACTTAACCATTCTTATAAAATTTGACAAAATTCTCAAAAATCCTATAAGACCTGTAGATAACATATTTTTAATCCCAATAAAAGTTCTTACTTCTACGACCCGTTACGCAACGCTTTTCCAAAAACTACATTTTACGGGCTGAAATTGTACTTCGACCAACTTTGACCTCTTTGACCTATATGAAATGCACCTTTGACTTCTTTGACTCCTAAGTCAACTTATAGACTCATTTACACAGGTTTGTGACCAAAATTTGACCCTTGACCATTTACCAATTCATACTTGTGGTCCTCGGGATTTGACTAAAACTATACATAAATTCGGATTATGAAAGTTCTCGTCTCCCGGTACTCGATCTTTAAAACCTCATAACTTTTAGCTCGTTTTGAATCACGGGCTCTACCTTATACCAAATTAAAGATTAAAAGACCCTCTATAACTACATTTAGTTTTCAAGACCTGTAGGAAAAATAATTTTTATGAAATGACCTCAAACTTTCTGCCTAAATTTGGCTATACCAAAATCATGCTTAAACTCGATTCCAAACCTACTAATCACCACTAGGCATCATCCTAAGCTTCCTTAATCACAACCAAACACAAATTTTCAGTCCTACCCCTATTGATCAACCAACCTCATAATCTAAAATCAAAGAAAACAAACATGCAACCACTAATACCCATCTAAAACATCACTAAACACAATGCCAAACACAAGATAATGCTCAAAATTCATCAATCACCATGGCTCCCCAAACACCCCCTTGTGCCGTGGGGTTTGGGTGACCAAATCACCACAACCAAATGAATTTTGGTGGGTTTTATTGGTGATTATACTCACACTAGGCATGAATTTAACATGCATCCACACAATTAGCCTCAAAAACGAATTTGAATGTTCTTGAAAATTTTTGGAAAATTTATTTGAATGCATGTGTGATTTAAGTACATAGAAAGGTGGGGAATGACAAGATTAGATGTGGTCTAACCTTAGTTTCAATGAAAATCAAGTGGAAAAATTTTTAATGGTGTTCTTGGTGGGTTTGGGGGTGACCGTCGGCTTTAAGGACAAGAGAGGGAGAGAGTTTGATTTGTTTTGGTGAAATGTTCTATGTGTTTGTGTTTATGCCCTTTTGTGGTATTGGGAGGGACCAAAGTGTAATTTTTGCTTTCTTTTGGCCTTAAGTAAAAACGCCATTAAAACTTTGCGGTTTCGACTCACTAGTCAATTTTGAAAATTTTACGGGAGTCGGAAATCATCCCGAACACTCCAAAATATTTTTGGGATACTTTAAATGTACTCGGAAGGCTATAAAACTCACCCGACTCAACTTAACACGAACCGTAAGTAAAATTCTCGAAAAATTACATTATCGATAAATCGTCAATAATTATATAAAATTGGGCATCCATCGGGATCGTAATCGTCATCGTCCTTCTTAAATAGTCAATCGTAAAAATTATAACCTCGAACATCGGCTTTAACCAAAATACTTATAAATATAGAAATTAAAATTTATTAAAAATTTCAAAAATTAGCGTAATTTAGGGTAACGTTAATGACCTTGGTTCTAGGGTGTCACATCCACCCCTCCTTAAAGAGAGCGACGTCCCGGCGCTCGCCTCTTCTTGTACTCACATTTCGTTCTACTGGAACAGATGAGGATACCTTTCCTTGAAAAAGTCCTCACGTTCCCAAGTGTATTCCGGTCCACGCTTAGAATTCCATCGGACTTTCACAATAGGAATCCTACTACGCTTCAGCCTCTTGACCTCTCGGTCCATAATTTCCACAGGTTCTTCCACAAAGTGCATTTTGTCGTCCAGTCGAATCTCGTCCAAAGGAATCACCAATTCCTTGTCCGCCAAACTCTTCTTCAGGTTCGATACGTGAAACGTGTCGTGAATAGCACTAAGCTCGCTCGGCAATTCTAATTTATACGCTACTGGTCCAATTCGTTCGACGATCTTAAATGGTCCAATATACCTTGGACTCAACTTTCCTTTCTTCCCAAAACGAATTACACCCTTCCACGGCGATACCTTGAGCATAACCATATCTCCAACTTCAAACTCCAACGGTTTCCTTCGGTTATCGGCATAACTCTTCTGTCGGCTTCTCGCAGCAAGTAGTCGGTTCTTGATTTGCACAATCTTCTCTGTCGTTTCTAAGATCATTTCGGGTCCAGTCAATTGACTTTCCCCTACTTCACTCCAACACACAGGCGATCTACACTTCCTTCCATACAATGCTTCGAACGGTGCTGCCTTGATACTCGCATGATAACTATTATTGTACAAAAACTCCACCAGAGGCAAGTGGCGTTCCCAACTTCCTCCAAAATCAATCACGCATGCTCGGAGCATGTCCTCCATCGTCTGAATAGTTCGTTCACTCTGGCCGTCAGTTTCCGGGTGATAAGCCGTACTTAAACTCAATTCAGTGCCCATCGAACGTTGAAGCGATTTCCAAAATTCCGAAGTAAATCTACTGTCGCGATCCGAAATGATCGATAACGGCACTCCATGTCTACAGACGATCTCTTTCACGTACACACTGGCGAGCTTTTCCATGCTGTCCGTCTTCTTCATAGGTAAGAAATGAGCAGATTTCGTTAATCTATCCACTATTACCCATATCATATCACATCCACTAGGAGTTCTAGGTAAACCCGTCACGAAATCCATAGCGATTTTCTCCCATTTCCATTCTGGGATCTCTGGTTGTACCAACAATCCAGATGGTTTCTTATGTTCTGCTTGAACCTTCGCGCAAGTCAAACACTTACTAACGTAACGAGCAATATCCGCCTTCATATTCGGCCACCAATAAACTTTCTTCAGGTCGTGATACATTTTGTCCGATCTAGGATGTATCGAATACTTCGACTTATGCGACTCGTTCATAACCAATTCTCGAACTCCAGGCTTTCCTTCCTCAGATGAACACAATGGTAACCAAATCCGATTCTCAAAATATCTCAGTCCGTCTGACCTAATCACGAAAAGAGGTTTCAACATTCATCCCAAATTCTCAGCTTCAACATTCCCTTTCATTAGTCCTCTCTCTTGAGCCTTCAGTATAGTTTCGGTTAAGTCAACGCTCTCAGTCATCACTAATGCTCTAACCCTCAAAGGTTTCTCCCGTTCCTTCCTACTCAGTGCATCCGCTACAACATTCGCCTTGCCAGGGTGGTAGCGAATTTCGCAGTCGTAATCACTTAGTAGTTCAACCCATCGTCTTTGTCGCATATTCAACTCCTTTTGATCTAAAATGTGCTGCAAACTCTTGTGGTCAGTGAATACAACACACTTCGTCCCATACAAATAGTGTCTCCACAGCTTCAACGCAAAAACTACAGCTCCTAATTCCAAATCGTGCGTCGTGTAGTTCTCCTCATTCTTCCTCAGTTGCCTCGACGCGTAAGCTATCACCTTTTCACGTTGCATCAATACCGCTCCATAACCCTTACGAGATGCATCATAATACACTACAAAGTCCTCGGTTCCTTCAGGCAATGACAATATCGGTGCGGAACATAACTTGTCTTTGAGCGTTTTGAAAGCGAGTTCTTCCTCAATTCCCCATTCATACACCCTATTCTTTTCGGTAAGCCTTGTCAATGGTTTTGCAATCAATGAAAATCCTTCAATGAACCTTCGATAATACCCAGCTAAACCAAGGAATTGTCGAACTTCGGTCGGCGTTGTCGGTGCTGACCATTCCCTGATCGCTTCGACCTTGGCAGGATCCACACGAACTCCCTTACTATCAATCACGTGACCTAAGAACTGCACTGATTCCAACCAAAATTCACACTTCGAGAATTTCGCATACAGCTTCTCCTTCTTTAACAACTCCAAAATCTTCCTCAGGTGCTTCTCGTGCTCCTCCTTACTCTTAGAGTAAATAAGTATATCATCGATGAAAACAATAACAAACTTATCTAGATACGGCTTGCACACGCGATTCATGAGGTCCATGAATACAGCAGGCGCGTTCGTCAACCCAAACGGCATCACTCGAAATTCAAAGTGTCCATACCGCGTACGAAAGGCAGTTACAGGAGTATCCTCCTCTCTTACACGCAGTTGATGATACCCTGATCTTAAATCGATCTTTGAGTATACACTGGAACCTTGCAATTGATCAAACAAATCGTCAATCCTCGGCAATGGGTACCGATTCTTAGCCGTCAGCTTATTGAGTTCCCTATAGTCAATACACATCCGAAACGATCCATCTTTCTTCTTCACAAACAACACTGGCGCTCCCCAAGGTGATGAGCTCGGCCTAATAAATCCCTTGTCCATCAATTCCTTTAGTTGCTCCGATAACTCCTTTAACTCAGATGGTGCTAAGCGATAAGGTGCACGCGCAACCGGCGCAGCTCCTGGCACCAAATCAATTCGAAACTCGACCTCACGGGTAGGTGGTAAACCTGGCAACTCGTCTGGAAAAACTTCCGGATATTCGCAGATAACAGGTACCTCTTCAATCCTCGCCTCTAAATCACCATCACTCGAAACTTGTGCCAAAAACACGTCGCATCCGTTCTCTACGTACTTCATCATTTTCAAACAGGAAATCACTTTCAAACGAGAAGTGCATTCGTCTCCCTTTACCGTCAAAACTTTATTCCTCAACGGAATCTGAACTAATCTCTCGCCACAGACGATCATAGCACTGTGCGCCATTAGCCAATCCATTCCCACAATCACGTCAAACGATCCTAGCTCTATAGGCATCAAGTCGATTTTAAAAGCGTAATTTCCTAACTTCAAGGTACACCCTTTCAGTATAGAATTCGTACTAACAATTTTTCCATCGGCTAACTCAACGTTATAACTAGTCGCTAACAACACCGGTTTTCTATCGATATGACGACTAAATTTAACATCTACAAAACTCTTGTCGGAGCCAGAATCAAACAAAATACTAGCATAACAAGCGTCTAGCAAAAACGTACCGGTAACCACATTAGGACCCTGTGGTTTATCAGCCGTTCCCACTTGATACACAGCAGCCGCATTGTTACCTCCCCGCTTGTTTCCTGCCTTCGGGCAATTCACTTGCACATGACCTCTCTCTCCACAACCATAACATCCCCTCATTCTGATAGCATTAGCCCCACTGGCTACACCTCCCGTTCGGCAACCAGATGTCCTATGACCTGCCTTTCCACACTTGCCGCATGCAGGCGGGCAATTCCCGACATGATACAAATTGCACCTACCACAATGGGGATTCACTTTTACTCCTCTAGGGTTCGTCACTGCCCTCATCCCTTCATTCCTTCTCTGATTAAACTGCTGATTTCGGTTCGGACCATGGCTGTTTCGATTTCCACCTCGGTTCTGGCCTTGGGATTGATTGCTTTGTGCCGCTTCCCATTTCCTCTTGTTCCCTTCGGCAATGGAGTTCTGCTTGTCCTGGAGCTTGACGTCCATTAATGCGTGATCCATCTGGACCGCTTCATCAAACGATCCAGGTTTCGACGAAGTTTTTTCACCTTTGATATTACTAGATAAACCCTTAATGTACTGCTTCATCTTCTTGGCATCATTGGCAAAAACATCTGGGCACAAAAGGCTTAATTCATTAAACCTCCTGGTGTAAGCAGCTATATCGTTGTTCTTCAAGGTCAAGTGCCTCAACTCATCCTCCAATTGCCCCAATTCCTCTTCCGGGCAAAACTTCTTGGTCAACAGAGCTTTTGTCGCATTCCACGTCCTTGCATTCGCTACAGCCAATCCAACCGTAGCTACCTGGGTATTCCACCAACTTAACGCATCATCAAGAAACGTAGCAGCCGAAAACTTCACCTTGTCCGCTTCTGCACAACCGCTGATTTCGAATGTACTTTCAACCTTTTCCAACCATCGTCTAAGTTCTAAAGCTCCACCCGTTCCACGAAACTGCGTGGGACCGCATTTCATAAAACTAGAATAGGTACACACTCTCGGGGCTTGCTGTCTCCCCGCGTTCCTTCCCTGGTCCTGATTTCTCCCGGCTCGGTCCGCTTCCAGCGCATTTGCTATAGCTTCCTGAATCATGGTGTTAACACGATCGGCGGTCAACTTTGGAGGCATGGTGTTATCGAATATCTCTTTCTGCAAGACAAGGAAAATAGAAAAACAATGTAAGTATACACATCAAGTTTCCGAGACATAATATACCTACAACGACACATCACTACAGAGTTACTAATATTCATCAATTCACATCACAAAAGATCAAATTTAAGACATATCACAGATCATGAAAGGTAACATGGATTGTATTGATAATTAACCAAAATCGTGACAAGTATTGCCACTACAATCGTTCACCACAAAACTTAAGTCCTCAAGTTTCTCGTCATAATGCCATCATACAAAAGTCTAAAACAGTTCTATTACAATGATCAAAGAAAAATACAAAACAAGCAACTAGGCGTGTGGTGATCCACACGGCCTCTTGGATGGCGGTTCGTCATCATCTTCCTCGGGTTCCTCATCACTATCGTCCTCGTCCACATCATCCATTTTTCTCTTTCCTTTATCATCCGGCCCACATTCCATCTCCTTTTTCGTCCTTGATGTAGACCCACACTCAATTGCTACCTGACTTCCCACCGTAATACAAGCACCTCTAGTAGGCGGCTGAATCATGAAGTCATTTGCCTCCATCTCCAAATCGTCCACGAATCTCCAATCCGGGGGCAATGATGCTCTTACTCGATGCTCCCAACTCTGCATCCTTGACAACCTCATTTGATCCTCCCTAACACGGTCAAGACTAGCGCTTAAATTTGCAACCATCGATCTTAAACTGTTGATATCACTTTTGTTCACATTTTCATCATACTCAATTCTTGCAGTCCTTTCTAACAGTCTTTGGTCTGCCCTTTCATTCTCGTCGAATCTATTGATCACCCTTGATTCTACTACGTACCGCATGCACATTGATTCGTCCAAACCTCTCACAACCCGTCGTACGTCATGATAAATTCTCGGTCCGGGGCAGCAAATTCTTGGGATGCCTTGATGAAGAGAATTTGCGCTCACTGCACCTTCGGCTCTTCTAGGGATATTTGGTGCACCAACCAGATGGGAAGTACGCATAGGCCTGGGGCAAGTAGTTCTCCTTTGGTCGGGGTCCTGGGCTTGCACATCGTTCGACTCAGCTTGTCCTTCAGCTGCTGTTCCAACACTTCCCCCTTCGCGACCTACGACGTAATCGTTTCCATTATCATTAGGCGGTACCTCGGCCATTCCTGCAATAACAGCGAATTTCGGAGGGTACATAAGTAATTATATAATATTTATAAATACATGCATGCAAATGTAATGCAAAGGTGGTACATATGCCCGAAATGTAATAATATGATGCTCATGCATGATTAATACAAAAATTACGATGTCGGATATTCCACGTAAAATTCAACGTCTACATATAGTAATCTCCATACTTACGTAATAATTACCCACATAATATACTTCACTCAAAAGTATACGTCAAATGCCATGAATACAAAAATAAATCTTACCGGAGCCATGCAGGATAGTTGTGTGTGCTTGGACCATTTCTTACGACACCAAAAGTTATAGTTTAGGATTTTCAAAAACGACCTAGTTCTCTATAACTCATGGCTCTGATTACCAATCTGTAACACCCCCACAAATGCTAAGCGCAGCGGAACTACAACATTGGGTGCTACACAGTATTCATTGCACACAAGGTATATCAAACGACGCTAAAAAGACGTCAACTTAAAACTTGAATTTAAAAATTGTTAGATGATACATGTCCACGGTTTTTCCAACCCCACTTGGTACAACAGAGTTTAGCGTTTTCGGTCCCCATGAATCTCAACCCAAGAATTTCAGTTTACAACAACATAACATTAAGATTAAAAATGTTTAAGTAGAAAAGGGAGGAAAAACAAGCGGACTCCAAGCCATACACACAACATCCATCCCATGCATGCTCCATTCTACACTTCAGCGGTTACCTGAAACACATGCCAAAAATTTTGGTCAACGAAAACGTTGAGTGGAATTCATAGGTTTTACAATTCATTTGAACGTATATAAAATAAAAACCATTCGTGATCATTCATAGACTTGTCGATCAAACAATCTATATTCAGGATACTGACAATTGTGTTTAAGCTCATGACACTAATCCGTTAACTCAATCACCCGCGTAATAAATACCGGCGTGATTCAGATGAAACCAGTGCCCCTTCTAAAGGCATCAGTTGCAATTATACCTTATCTCTCATACAAGATAATCTACCGCAGAACTTACTTAACGTACAGCTTCTCGGCTAGCATTGGGTCGTTAGCCCCGTAGTACTACAAATTGTATAAGCGGCTATTTCCCCCTACTCGAGGGCAGGACAATAGTTAATAGTTCATGAATTTAGGGTCTTTTGCAACTTGGTACTCAACACACTTTTTAAGGCAACTTTCGGGTCTAACAATCATTCATGATATACGTTCCTTTAAAAAACTAGCATGCATTTCCCTCGCGGGTAAAACAGTTTGAAATAAATATAAGCGAGGCTATAAATTCACACCTTATATATTAAGTAGTCGGTAGTTCGAGAGATGATCACTAACGACGATACGGATGCCCGGGTAAATCAACACCTATCAACAAATAACGCGTAATGAGTAATCTCATTTTAAATACCTTACGGTACTGTATAAAATACATAGATACTAGTCACTTAGGACAATTATAACTCACGCCAAAACCAAAACAACAAGCATTACTCATTTTATACCATTCGTTCTTATTACTTACGTTATCCATTTTTATTCATTTTCGCCGGTACTCACCGAAAGTACGGGCTGTTTTACTCTACTTAACCATTCTTATAAAATTTGACAAAATTCTCAAAAATCCTATAAGACCTGTAGATAACATATTTTTAATCCCAATAAAAGTTTTTACTTCTACGACCCGTTACGCAACGCTTTTCCAAAAACTACATTTTACGGGCTGAAATTGTACTTCGACCAACTTTGACCTCTTTGACCTATATGAAATGCACCTTTGACTTCTTTGACTCCTAAGTCAACTTATAGACTCATTTACACAGGTTTGTGACCAAAATTTGACCCTTGACCATTTACCAATTCATACTTGTGGTCCTCGGGATTTGACTAAAACTATACATAAATTCGGATTATGAAAGTTCTCGTCTCCCGGTACTCGATCTTTAAAACCTCATAACTTTTAGCTCGTTTTGAGTCACGGGCTCTACCTTATACCAAATTAAAGATAAAAAGACCCTCTATAACTAAATTTAGTTTTCAAGACCTGTAGGAAAAATAATCTTTATGAAATGACCTCAAACTTTCTGCCTAAATTTGGCTATACCAAAATCATGCTTAAACTCGATTCCAAACCTACTAATCACCACTAGGCATCATCCTAAGCTTCCTTAATCACAACCAAACACAAATTTTCAGTCCTACCCCTATTGATCAACCAACCTCATAATCTAAAATCAAAGAAAACAAACATGCAACCACTAATACCCATCTAAAACATCACTAAACACAATGCCAAACACAAGATAATGCTCAAAATTCATCAATCACCATAGCTCCCCAAACACCCCCTTGTGCCGTGGGGTTTGGGTGACCAAATCACCACAACCAAATGAATTTTGGTGGGTTTTATTGGTGATTATACTCACACTAGGAATGAATTTAACATGCATCCACACAATTAGCCTCAAAAACGAATTTGAATGTTCTTGAAAATTTTTGGAAAATTTATTTGAATGCATGTGTGATTTAAGTACATAGAAAGGTGGGGAATGACAAGATTAGATGTGGTATAACCTTAGTTTCAATGAAAATCAAGTGGAAAAATTTTTAATGGTGTTCTTGGTGGGTTTGGGGGTGACCGTCGGCTTTAAGGACAAGAGAGGGAGAGAGTTTGATTTGTTTTGGTGAAATGTTCTATGTGTTTGTGTTTATGCCCTTTTGTGGTATTGGGAGGGACCAAAGTGTAATTTTTGCTTTCTTTTGGCCTTAAGTAAAAACGCTATTAAAACTTTGCGGTTTCGACTCACTAGTCAATTTTGAAAATTTTACGGGAGTCGGAAATCATCCCGAACACTCCAAAATATTTTTGGGATACTTTAAATGTACTCGGAAGGCTATAAAACTCACCCGACTCAACTTAACACGAACCGTAAGTAAAATTCTCGAAAAATTACATTATCGATAAATCGTCAATAATTATATAAAATTGGGCATCCATCGGGATCGTAATCGTCATCGTCCTTCTTAAATCGTCAATCGTAAAAATTATAACCTCGAACATCGGCTTTAACCAAAATACTTATAAATATAGAAATTAAAATTTATTAAAAATTTCAAAAATTAGCGTAATTTAGGGTAACGTTAATGACCTTGGTTCTAGGGTGTCACATCACCTAGTGTGGATTCTTGTGAAAGGATGCTTAATCATGGGTCTTTTGTAACTTTGGATCAAAGAAAACTTATGGATATAAAAAAATTGCTGGTGATGGAATACCAAAACGTTTGCTAGATTGGTATGGCTATTCTAGTATTGAATTATTTAAAAATGATGATTTCACAAAGTTTAAAGGCAATGCTCTTCATAACTACATCAAAAAATCACAACTTCTATTTGCACCCAAGCCTAATGATGATATAATAGGTAGATACATACTTTTGAATGCATCACAAAAACCCAGCACTGAAAGCCTAGTTACACCCACATGTTGTTTTTTTTTACAAATGAAAGGACTTGGCTAAAAATTTGTGGCTAAATGAAAGGTGGTAACAATGTAGTGAAAGTAAAGGGGAAATCCAAGGTTTGATATCTATATGTGTGCACTTATCTACATCTTAATGATCTCGGATGGTTTATGTATTTTCTAGCCTTTTATGTTTATGTAGATGAATTTGTATGTTTGTCCTTATGGTATATGTATGAACAACTATATCCACTTAGGATTTTAAATATGATTCTGTTCCATAAGGGAATGGAGATTTTGGTGGCATGTTTATTGCAAACACTTGGACTTGTTTTTTAGAAAATACAATTACCATAAAAAACACATTTCTTAAAATAGGAGATTCCCAAGTAATATAATACATGTTATTTCTTCAGAAAATCTATGCAACCAATACCATGGAGCACACATATAACCAAATAAGCTTATCCTAAAAAAAGATTGGTTTTAGTTTTTAGGTCATCAAACCAAAATCAACAAAAATACTTACATACTTATCATCCATATAACAACAACAAAGTACAACACAGGAAACATTTCAATCACTAAGATCAAGAGCCTTGTTTGGTGTAGATCCGCTACCTTGTTCATCAAACTTCAATTTTTTGACTTCATCTTAGCTATCCTTTCAGATCCGCCCATGTTTTTGTGAAACACCCTAAAAAGGAACTACTTCCTCTAATTGTAAGGTTGTTTTTGCCTTTGGTATCCCTTTTTTTGGGAAGAGGAACACTGAATCCACCAACTGTCTTACTCTTATCTCTTAGTACAAAGTTCGTTTGTTAGGTTTGCATATCATGTGGTGGTTCCTCATATTCTGAATCATCATCATTTAGCATGTGTTGTGCATCTATGTATTTAGCGACATCATACAGATTACACATAATGACTTCATCCATTAGCTATTGATTGTACCTCCTCATGTCTGCTTTTCTTTTGGTCACTAGAGTTCTGTGAATTTTATACTGAGCTAAATGACCATATAGTTCCCAAGTTTGAACTCACTTGGGTATTCTTTTGATGCTTTTTCTTTTTCTCTTCTTTTTTTGTCTTCTTCATCCCACTTAGCTTGTTGTTCACCTTTAGCTCTTAACTGCTCTACCAATGCCTCTCTGTCTATTTGCTCAACATACTCCTATACATAGGTAAAATGTTTATATCAAGTGTATTTTGTTAGTACTAAATAAATCAGTCTTAATTGTATATAGTTTATTACCTTAGGGTTGAGTTTCTATTTGGATCTAGACGCTTCTTTAGTGGTTTTAGCTTTATTATCATGAGGTGGCTTTTTGGGTGCAGTAGGTGGCTTCTTAGGACCTAGAGGTGTAGTCCTGGAAGAAGAAGGTTGATTTTTTGAAATAGGAGTTGTATCATTGGTCCCTGAATCAGGCATAACAGAATCTGCTATGATTTTCTGGCTCACCATGTGTTGACTCGTTATCTTTTAAATCTCTGCCATCCCATGTTTGTTTATGTTGTTCATAAGGGATATCAAAGAAGTTAGCTGGTTTAGGTTTATGGGCATTTTTACAATGTTTTTTTGTCGTGTCCTGCCTCCTTGCATCTATGACAGTGCATCACCCTTCCCATCTTATTAACTTCATGATCATTCTTTGATGGATGCCTTATCCTTTGTTTCCTAGACCTACTTGGCATTTTCCTTTCTTGTGGTGGTAAAGGCTTTTCAAGATTTATTTTCTTCCACCTCTTGGTACCAGGCACTGGTTTAAAAGAATGTTGGTAACATTGAATCAGTTTCTTTTTGGAATACCATTCACTAACACCTGTTTCAGGCTTTAGACCTAAATGAGCATAAACAACCGCTATATGAACACATGGAATACTTGTTAGCTCCCACATCTTGCAACCACATAATTTTTTCTCTATATTCACCTATAACCATGGTCATGTCTTCTGACCTCCACTTCTTCGTAACCACTTACATACACCACCTAGTTACTTTCAATGTTATATGAAGTACATTTAGAAGCTCAAAATTTTATCATTAATTAAAGGTAAAAGTGTATAGTTAGTTACCTAAGTTTGACTTTATGCAATGCTATCAGTTCTTTGGAAAATGATGTAATGGCATCCGAATACTCAACTTCCTTCTTATTAAGAATCCAAACCCTTTGCATGATGTAAATTTTGATATCTTCTAACATAGTTATAATTGGTTATGACCATCTGATATGACTGTTAGACCAACACCATTATTCAACTGTAGGTCTTCATGTAGCAAAGCCAAGAACCACATCCAGTTATGTTTGTTTTCCACTCCTACCATTGCCTAAGCAATAGGAAACATTTGATTGTTAACATCCCCCCCATGGCAGTTAGTAACTGACCCCTACAACTGTGAGTCAAAAAACACCCATCCAAACCAATCACTTTCCCACAACCAGCTTTCCATCCAACCTTGAGACCCGCAAAACATACATATAATCTTTTGAAATAAGTTAGATCATCATTTTCTTCTTCCAAATCAATGTGACAAGTTGATCCAGGGTTAGACTCTGTAGAAATTAGAAGGGGGGGTTGAATAGTTTCTAGTTAGTTTCCAAAACATTTCGGCTTAATCCACTGTGCGCGGTTCCTTATGTGTACCCGCGGTTCTTTATCAATAAAGAACCGCCTGTCCATTTAGGGAACCGCCGACAGTGAACTTAACTTTTGTTGCATGTTAAACTTTGACAATCCTTTGTATCAAATTCTCGATCAAGCTTGACTAGATATGAGATGCGTTTGATTGAAAGATAAATACTACAAGTAAGTAAACACACAAACACATCAAATCAAGAGTACATCAAGCAATAGTCTAAACACTAAGCACACACGTACTAAGCATAAGCTTTTCCGCAACTAGGATGTTTAAACTAAGTGATGTACACTTGACCATAATCTAAACACGAAGCACACACGTACTAAGCCTTAGCTTTTCCGCAACTTAGATGTTTAGATTATGAGATGCACACAACACACAACATATAAATACATCTATAATAGTAAAGACATAAATGTAAAGGAAAGTACCGACACGATGATTTATAGTGGTTCGGTCACGAAGATCCTCTTCGCCGTACTCCACTCCTCGAGTACACCTTACTCGAGAGTTACTTCACTAGTCAACAAACTCCTTAAGGTGGAGAAACCATACACAACGTCGCTTATCCAATTTCCGACTCTAAGCTAAAAGTCGAGTCCTAATCTTAGGTAGGACCAATCTACACAACGTCGCCCACTTCACCATTTAACGACACAAGGCTAGGTGTCGAGTTCTAATCGAAAGCTAGAACCAATCTTCACGACTCTTCACTTTGAAGCTAAGTGAGAACTTCACACAACACAACTACTAATCACTTTAAAGCTAAGTGAGAACTCACAAGACACAACCACATCACTTTAGAGTTTAGTGAGAACTACCTAGACACAACCACATCACTTTAGAGTTTAGTGAGAACTACCAAGACACAACCTAATCTACCCACTAGTTATGTTTTATGGCCCAACATAACAAACCTTGTGTTTTATGGCCTAAACACATAAACCATATAGATCTAAGCACACATCACTTAGATCTATAACTCTAACACTATATCCAAGTACTAACAAGACTTGGATCTACACAACTAACACCTAATCCAAGGATACCCATCACTTGGATATTCTACCCCTACAAACACATCCAAGTGTACCCAACACTTGGATCTTCTACATATACATAGTAGGAAGACTAAAAACATAACTTAGATCTATAGAAGGAAAGATCTTCATCATGTAGTGAACCCAACACATCATGGTAATGATAGTGTTCTTCTCTTTGCACTTGAGAGGATGAGGAGATTGAAGATTGAATCACATCTTAAACAAGATTAATCAAAACTAACTAATCAAGGATCTAAGATGGTTTTTGAAAGAAACTGTGCAAAAAGGGTTGAGAGAAAAGCTGGAAATGATCCACTATTTATAGAACAACATTGCAACGGTAAAAAACACCCGCAGTTCCTTATCTCTACCCGCGGTACCTTATCAATAAGGAATCGCGGGTTCCTTTAAGGAACCTCCGCGTCGGAGTCCGTGTAAATTTGTCCTTTAGTGGGGATATGCCATCTGGGGTAGTTTATACCCTCAAAGGATATTCCTTTTGGCATATGGAATATGCCAAATTCAAATTTCCATTTTCTTTTTAATAAAACATTTTCTTAAAAATAAAGTTAATTAAAATCTTTTGTCACATTTGATTAAAATGTGAGTCTTAAGAAAATATTAATCCTTGATCACTTAGTTAGGTTAATGACATGTTTGTACATACCTTGAGTGATTCATGCCGAATGCGGTCTTGGAGGTGTCGAGAGAAGTATACAAATGTATTCTTGAGTGATTACGAGTACCTTAACATTTTACATAATGTATTGCGAATTATACGTTTGTCATCAACAAAACACAAAGAGATTATATCGACAAAGCATCGTAATGTTTGCACTAACAATCTCCCCCTTTTTGATGATGACAAACAAGTAAACCGTAACACATATTAAAATGCATAAGTTACTCGTTTACACTTACTTCTCCCCCTTTTGTCGAATCAAAAAGGTAGTCAACGTCTTGAAGAAGAGAAGAATCAACGTCGAGAGAGCACACGTCAAAAGTGATAGTCATCTATAGCACGTCATTTGAAGAAGAGAAGAATTTACGTCAGGAGAGCTAGCATCCGAAAGGTAGTTTTCATTTGTGGAGGAAGATTGACTTCGGGAGAACATGCATCCAAAAGGCTAATCATCACTTGTGGTCGACGGTTGAGAGGCGAGAATCCAAACCATAAACCCATCATACAAAAATATTGAGCTTGTGTCATCCTAGTGAAGTCTTCAATCACCATAGGTTAACCAACTCTAAGCATAATAATATGCTTATCTACGAGTGTCCAAAATGCATTACTTGCAAGATGTTCGATGAATGCAATTTGAGTGAGTCAACGATCGCAAATGTAATGACTTGAACTCTTGCAAATGCTCCCCCTTGATATGAGCTCCCCCTTGCTTGAGGCACCAACAAAGCAAGAATAGTGACTAGCTCCAAAAATGGGTTAGAAGTGTCCTACAAAACAAGGTTAGTAGACAAGAGCATATATAAAAAGAGGATGATAAACAAGTCGTTTGCACAAACAATGACAAGCATTGAAGAAAGAGGTGTGCACGCGATGCTATCAACCAAAAAAAATAAAGGAGATGATTGTGACAAGATCAATTCACAATTGTTGGAATACAGATAGAAAAGAAACATCCATACCAATTGTAATGATAATATGTCAAAGGGTAAAAAGCTTAGAATTTTTGGAATCACCCAAGAAAAATCAAGATTTAACCATCAATCCTAAAAAAAACAAGGAGAGGATTTTGAGGAAATCAATTCAGAATTGTTGGAATAGAGGTAGAAAAGAAACATCCAAGAATTTGAAGATATCATCTCAAGGGGTTAAAAACTTAGAATTGATGGAATCACCCATACTAATTGTAGATTTTAACCGCAATCAACTCTCAAAAATAGGAACAAAAATATCTCAACCTAGAGACATTTTTGACCAAAAAAAATAAAGGAAAACCAAAAGCGGATAAATCGACGCTTAAAAAAATTCGGGATATAGGACATTATAGGCAAAAATGAGTATGAATGTCGACACCAAATGGTGTTTAGCATACGATAAACTACATGCTCAAAGTTTCGTAGCTCTTCTCAATCATTATGGATGTTCAAAGAACAATTACATGATGAGGAAAGGATAAGGCTCGACTCAACTTAGTTTAGAAAGACTAGAAGAAAGAGACTCGACTTAGAAGAGCATGATTAAAATGAATTGAGAGAGACTCAACAAAGAAGTTAAGGATAACTTCACAAATTGATTCATGAATACTATACCTTAGAAGGTGATAGTGAAATCTCGAAAGAAAATGAGAGAAGAAACTCAAAAGAAGCTCAAGAAGACATGAAAGAGTTAGTACAAAATCTAACACATAATCAAGTAAGCACATAGGATAATTCATGCAATGCCTAATGAAGTCTACAATAAACCAATGTAGAGAAGGTGCGCAATTAATACATATGGCATGTAAGAAACATGATTACTTAAAAAGAGAAGACTAAGTAGAACATGTTGGCACGTAGCATTTAAGGACATGCATGAGTTAGACACATCTAAGAGATATTATATCGGAATTGCTTGACAAAGACAAAACCTTTATAATAAGCATGCATTCATTAACTAATCAATTAAGCATATAGCATACGGATAAGCAAGAAGATATATAAGCAAGTCATATATCTAGATATCACAAATCAAGCTACATGTAATGTAAATCTCCAAGAAGATTCCTAATTCTTATTAGTTAAAGAAAAGGACTAAAAATAAGAGAAAAGAAAGAAACATAATAGCAACAAGATCCAAGACTCAAAGAAAAATCATGTTGAAAAACATGAAAGGAAATACAAGAGAATAAAGATCATACAAAGATGTATAAAAAAACTAAAAATTAAGCATAATTCTAATCTTAGTTACACTAGAATCCTAAGATTTGCCTAAAATAGATGTCTTAGCAATAAGCAATCCACATGCTTAAATGAAAGACAAGGGTGGCGGCGGAATTTGGTGGGGTGAAAGGTGAAGTCACCAAGGGTTCAACAAAGTCATTCACAATGGGAATGCTTTGGATGGGTGATGTAGATGTGTTTGAAGTGGTAAAAGGTGAATTCACCAAGGTATCAACAAAGTCATTCACAATGGGAATGCTTTGGATGGGTTGAGGTTGGGTAGTCACATCTAAGAGAGTACTTGGAGTGAAGGGTGAGGTTAGCTCATTCATTCTAGATTGGAATGAAGAGGAGGTAGAACCATGTGAATGGTTGGTACCATATGTTGAGATAGTCTTGCATGGAGCAAGAGGTGGTGAGGGTGATGAAGAGATAAGAATTGGAACAATCTCATTCTTGGGTGTGTGAAAGGGTGAAGAGTTAAGTTTGGGTAACTTAATCTTAATTTTGAGGTGCCTCTTTGAAGAGGAGGTTTTGGATGAATTGGAGGTTCTTGTAGAAACCATGGTAGAAATGGGTGGTTTAAGGGATAAGGATGAATGGTTTCAGGTGTGAAGAACATGGCTAACAAGGTGGGTTTAAAAGGGTGAGGGGATGATCCAAACTAGTGAAGGATTAAAAAAAGGAAAGCCCAAGATATTTTGGGAGTGTTCAAAGGTTTGAAACAAAGATTCCAAAGGATGTTGAAACAATTGGGAAGTTTCAGAAAACCCGAATTTGAGAGCTTCTGCCCGCGGTTCTTTATCTCCACCGGCGGTTCCATATTGATATGGAGCCGCTAAAGAACCGCCTACAGAGGCTTGGTTAAGGTGGTGAGGCTTGGTTTAAGTGGTGAAGGAGTATTTTCCAATTAAGCAAATCCTAATGTTCTAGTCTAACTTATCATAAAGTCATGCTTAAGAGCAATAAAAACTAGAACACACACAAAGGAAAGACACATAGGTTCAATTAGCACGTAAGAAGAAAGCTAAGAAAAGCCTAATGGCTACAAAAAAAGACTCCTAATGACATACAAAGTTCATCAAAGTAAACTATCATTAGTCTTATATAGGAAGAGCCATTTAGCCAATTTAGAGAATGAGTATGAGACTATTACTAGAGGTGCTCGATTAAGGCTAAACACGATCATTTTTACGAGTTATACACCAACTCAACTTTCCACGTGGAAGTAATTCAACCGTTAGGTCAAATTAAGATCCTAGTGCATAAATTCTCTAGTAGTCATTCTCAAGTTAGACAAAATGTAATTCCAACATTTGCCTAATAAAGATTAGCAAGGATGAAACTTACATGGCGACACAATGCATGACCTAATGAGGGTTAAGAATGAACCATTGCATATCTTGACAAAAGAGTCTAGTTAAGGTTAATTACCTTAATAGATCTTGAGACCAATAACATTGAATTGTACAAACCAAGTTTACACAATTTGTTAGAACACTCTTGATTGGTCTTTCGGAAATGACACATTTATAAATTGCATAGCAATGTAAATTACTTGAGTATTTCGGATGAAACATCCAAGTTATCAAACCGACTCTATTGTGCATTATAAGTAATTATTAAAAAAAATATGTCTAACAATTTGAACAAGTAGATTCAATATAACACCATCAACATAAGTGTGAGTTATGATCCGATGTATATTATTAATAAACCACATTCATGTCTACACAAAAAAAACATGTCAATTAGATTCGATAATGATACCAATCATAGTTTGAATAATGCATTGATATTTAATCGAAATCTTTCTTGATTCCCACAAACACTCTTTTAAGAGAAAATAGCTAAGATTTTCAAAGGGTGTTTCATGTTTTATAGTGAGACATTTATCTACTTGAACTAATAACACAATGATCGAGTAAGACGACCCAAATCAATAGATTTGATAAGCTCCCAAAGCTTTCAAACCTAAGAGTGTTAATAAACATAACGAGGTGTACATGGTGTTTAAATAACATATATAAACCTAGAGATGTTGATACTATATGCAATGCACAAATAATGTTGCAACCAAAATGCAAGAAATCTAGCATACATCCTAATTAGGAAGAACTAGATACTAACAAATACCAAGCAAGGCACAAGAGACTAGACGTATAAGCAATACTACTACAAATAGCAAGGAACACTTAATAATGTCTACATATAATAATAACACACAAAGAAACATACACAAACAATTAGCTTAACACATAAAAGCATTCGTCCATGTTTTGAGTGTTAGATACAACAAAGTATTCATAGCTTGATTTTATTTGAAAATAGTCTTTGACCCATTTAAAATTTAATTAAGTTTAATACTTTGTAAATATATCAATTTTCAAAGATATATCACCAAGAGATGTCCAACTTAATAGAAAAGAGTAAAACACAAGTTTTACGACAAACCGACGCTCAATACTTTGGACAAAGTATGGAACTTAGAAACAATCCAAATTTTAAATTTTGAATAAAGGTTTGGAAGCATTTTTAATTGAAAGAAAATTCAATTACGTTCGAAATGACGGGTGGCACGACTTCTACGAACTTACGGTTGATTTTATATCATTTTTCAAAGTTTGTAAAAATCTGAGTCAGACTGACTGCGGTTTCCTATTGATAAGGATCCGCGGAGAACAATAAAGAACCACGGTCAGAGGACAAAAAATGAGTTTTTGGCCAAAATCATTTGGTAACTTTTTGGAAGGACTTAAGACTCAAAAAAAATCATTTTAGACACATAGAACTCGTATTTTATAGTTAATTATGACACAAAAGATTTTTATACTTCCAAACATGAAAAGATTTAATTCAAGCTATTATACAAAGTTTATTTAACACCAAAACTTGTACGAGTGAAACAACGAAACACATTGCATAAGTAATCACTCTTCATGAACAATTTGGTACAAAGATCATCTCTATTTTTAAAAACCGTTTTCATTTTTAAAAACCATATGTTTTGAAAAACTAGAGCAAGGATCGATCCAAGCTTTAAAGTACAATATACTTCAAAGATCTTGTGTGACCATCGCTCTGATACCAATTGTAGAAACTAGAAGGGGGGTTGAATAGTTTCTAGTTAGTTTCCAAAACATTTCGGCTTAATCCACTGTGCGTGGTTCCTTATGTGTACCCGCGGTTCTTTATCAATAAAGAACCGCCTGTCCATTTAGGGAACCGCCGACAGTGAACTTAACCTTTTGTTGCATGTTAAACTTTGACAATCCTTTGTATCAAATTCTCGATCAAGCTTGACTAGATATGAGATGTGTTTGATTGAAAGATAAATACTACAAGTAAGTAAACACACAAACACATCAAATCAAGAGTACATCAAGCAATAGTCTAAACACTAAGCACACACGTACTAAGCATAAGCTTTTCCGTAACTAGGATGTTTAGACTAAGTGATGTACACTTGACCATAATCTAAACACGAAGCACACACGTACTAAGCCTTAGCTTTTCCGCAACTTAGATGTTTAGATTATGAGATGCACACAACACACAACATATAAATACATCTATAATAGTAAAGACATAAATGTAAAGGAAAGTACCGACACGATGATTTATAGTGGTTCGGTCACGAAGCTTCTCTTCGCCCTACTCCACTCCTCGAGTACACCTTACTCGAGAGTTACTTCACTAGTCAACAAACTCCTTAAGGTGGAGAAACCATACACAACGTCGCTTATCCAATTTCCGACTCTAAGCTAAAAGTCGAGTCCTAATCTTAGGTAGGACCAATCTACACAACGTTTCCCACTTCACCATTTAACGACACAAGGCTAGATGTCGAGTTCTAATCGAAAGCTAAAACCAATCTTCACGACTCTTCACTTTGAAGCTAAGTGAGAACTTCACACAACACAACTACTAATCACTTTAAAGCTAAGTGAGAACTCAAAAGACACAACCACATCACTTTAGAGTTTAGTGAGAACTACCTAGACACAACCACATCACTTTAGAGTTTAGTAAGAACTACCAAGACACAACCTAATCTACCCACTAGTTATGTTTTATGGCCCAACATAACAAACCTTGTGTTTTATGGTCTAAACACATAAACCATATAGATCTAAGCACACATCACTTAGATCTATAACTCTAACACTATATCCAAGTACTAACAAGACTTGGATCTACACAACTAACACCTAATCCAAGGATACCCATCACTTGGATATTCTACCCTTACAAACACATCCAAGTGTACCCAACACTTGGATCTTCTACATATACATAGTAGGAAGACTAAAAACATAACTTAGATCTATAGAAGGAAAGATCTTCATCATGTAGTGAACCCAACACATCATGGTAATGATAGTGTTCTTCTCTTTGCACTTGAGAGGATGAGGAGATTGAAGATTGAATCACATCTTAAGCAAGATTAATCAAAACTAACTAATCAAGGATCTAAGATGGTTTTTGAAAGAAACTGTGCAAAAAGGGTTGAAAGAAAACCTGAAAATGATCCACTATTTATAGGACAACATTGCAACGGTCAAAAACACCCGCGGTTCCTTATCTCTACCCGCGGTACCTTATCAATAAGGAACCGCGGGTTCCTTTAAGGAACCTCCGCGTCGGAGTCCGTGCAAATTTGTCCTTTAGTGGGGATATGCCATCTGGGGTAGTTTATACCCTCAAAGGATATTCCTTTGGCATATGGAATATGCCAAATTCAAATTTCCATTTTCTTTTTAATAAAACATTTTCTTAAAAATAAAGTTAATTAAAATCTTTTGTCACATTTGATTAAAATGTGAGTTTTAAGAAAATATTAATCCTTGATCACTTAGTTAGGTTAATGACATGTTTGTACATACCTTGAGTGATTCATGCCGAATGCGGTCTTGGAGGTGCCGAGAGAAGTATACAAATGTATTCTTGAGTGATTACGAGTACCTTAACATTTTACATAATGTATTGCGAATTATAAGTTTGTCATCAACAAAACACAAAGAGATTATATCGACAAAGCATCGTAATGTTTGCACTAACAGACTCCAACACTGTCTGCCTATAATCTCATAACCTGGTTTAATAGTCCACTAGTCCACCCTCATGATCAAACAATGCAACCTGTTTCACCCTTCTATATTGACCCAAACTTACACAGACCATGAATTTCTCTTTGATTGAATTATACATATATTTGTGACTAATATGAGGTATCAATGATTTCCCTAGCATAATGCCCCGCTATCCACTTATAAGTGACCAATTAACCTAAGTTGTAATTTTTGCAACACTTGTGATCAGGGTAGAGAGATATTATTTGGAAAGATCGCTCTACGCTCATCCAACTATCCCATAGCCTAAATAATCAGTCCACTCTAGGCAGTACATATTCCTTTTCTTTGGCCTTTTATCCACCTATTTATATTTTGATGTTTCACTCACTTTACTAGGCTCACAATCCTTTTCTTCTAATACCCCTTTACCTTTTTCATTTTTTGAAGAACTTCCCACATTATCATCTGTCCCAACTTCTAGGTTATCATCTATTGGCACCGGTTTCTTACCTCTTTTGTCAGCACACTTACCAGTATTAACATTCCTCCCATATTTTACTAGCAATTTCTAAAAAAATCATTTTGCAAATACCATAAGTGGTAACCATTCTTAACCTTATAGTTAGCTAGGCATTTTTTATGTTGTAATGGAGTCTCAAACTTCATACCTAAAACAGGTTCACATTCATCCTAAGGTGTATCAAGATCAAACGTAGGGTATTGAAAGTCTTTCCTAACCTTGTACTTAGGTTCTACATAACTCTCATCAAGATCATTATATTCTAACATGAAAGTGCCAAGTACTCCTGGTTGAGGATTCTCAATCTCACCCACAAACCTACCCTTTCCAACAAACTAATTCAACCAAGGGTCATTTGTTGTCAATCGAGGAATGTCTACATTCTCCCCACCCTCGTTTTTGAAACCGGTATCTCTATGCAAGTCGTCTAAGTTCTCATTCTTACTAGCTTCATCGAAATCACTATCATTAGTATCAGATGTTAACCTATCCTCGTTAACCAACTCAAAAAAATCATACCCATGATGTTCAGTATACATGGACAAATGTTTTTCATTCTCGAACAAGCATTCTACAAATCCATCTAACTGGGCAACATTTTTAATAGGCCTTAAACCCATATACATTGGTAATCAGGGTATTGTATAAAAAATACCTAAAGGTACATCAAGAACAAACCTACATATGATTGTGAAGAAATCATCATACTTCATACCTTCAAAATCGATGTCATCTATTCCACAAACTTCCCCATTGGAATAAGACACATGATTACCAATAAAAAGCCCATCGTGGTTTAAATACACCACGAACTTCACCATGTCTTGATCAAATCTGCAATATTAGGGCTCAATAATTAGGGCTATTTACTTTATCAAACAATTCAATACTACATTATAATCAAACAATTAAAGATTAACAGTGGTTATAATTTGCTTACCAAGTTGACTAGGGATCAGAATAAAGAATTTGTAAATATGATAAATTTAGGTTATTGAGAATGTGTGAAACACTAGCTCGTTTAATATATACCTAATTAGTTGGATTAAAAATTAAAAAAAAAACTTACGTGAACAATTATTGATATTACGTGAAAGAAAAGACAAAAAATATCTGGCAAAACTATAGTTAAAGGTAAAGTCAAAGTTTTTTATCCAGTATCTGACGTAACCATACATATACTAGACATAAAAAAATTCAGCGTGTATAACGGTCATATTTGGGTAGTATATAGAGTATTTTTTGCTTTTACCCTTTCGAACTCGCTAAGAAAGACTAGAAACTTTGTTGCATTCTCCAAATATAAAAATAATTCAATGTTATTTTTCATAAAGGTTTAAACCACCCTTTTTCTCTATGATGTAATTGCATTTTATCTAACTTTATTATCAGTTTAAAATTTTCGTTGCTGTTCTTAAACTTTATTTTATAATTTAGGGTAAAAGATATATAATACCAGCGTACTTATCAAAATATATCAACTTTAAACATTTTATAATTTAATCGATAGACATTACCAATGGACTTGTTTGTTTTTTAACAATATTATCATTACGGGCGTTTACATTTATACGTCATTAATATATTAATATATATATATATATATATATATATTAAAAAAAGAAAAAACATTAAATAATTCCACCATGAATACTTTAGTATAATTTTTGTCCAATCCGTTTTTGAAATACCCGGTCCAATAGCAATACCCAATATCATTTTTAACCTAATCATAATATACCCATTTCCCCTTTTTCATCAATCAACCTAAACTCCATTCGTTTTTCCAGTTGCTACATATATCCTTATCAAGGACTCCAATACTTCACTTCCAACATTATCATCAATTTTACTCAAAATCCTCACAAACCCGTACATCTTTACTACCCTCAAAATGCGCCATAAATTTTTTAACAACCGCAGTCTCTGGGACCCACTTTTCACTATTTCCAATACCCATTGAAATAGCATTATCAATACAATAAAAATCGGATTCGATCTTGCCATTCTCTAAATTTTAATTCATGAAAATTTCCCATGTTTTAGCATTAGGCTTTGCACCTCTAAGTCTTGATAACTCTTTCAGTTCTTCAGCTGTTTCAAACAAATTGGACTTCTCCTATAAGAACATTTGCAACTCGGATATCGTAAGATGAACACACTGATACCCATTCTCTGAAACATTTTTCTGCCCCCGATAAATCATTTAATTTGACCAAGAACCTGGATCATAATGTTTCATCTTCATTCCAAAACGTGGAATCATTTAATTTGTCAAAAAGTTAAGTGGAAGTGGAAATCATAACGTCTATGAAATATTTTTCGTCCTTATATATTAGACAAAAAGTTAAGAGGAAATCATAGGTGGAAAAAAAATTAAATTAATAAATTACCTGGATATTACCGTGCCAGCGTGTCGGTAACAGGTGATCAAATTGGTAAAGACGAAACAATTTTGAAAGTTCAATGGTAATGCCTAGCGATTAAATTGTAAATGTTTAAAGTCAATACATTTTGATAAATACGACGATATTATATAGCGTTTACTCTATTATTATACGGAGTAGTATTCTATTTCAACTGTTTTCTTTAAACAGTGCAGATTCGGGCCGATTGGTGCGCAGGGCCTCATATGTTTAAGGGGGCATGTGTCTATACATGGCCTATTGCTAATATCTAATAAGATAAATTCTATGCTACCTCCAACTAGATGTTTTCATACTAGTACTAGTTTAGTACTGATTCAGATGTTTTATAAATAACTAGTTATTTGTAGATGCAAAAGTCTGTTGGGCCTCTAAAAGGGCTGAGAATGCCTCTGGGCCGTATGGGCTATCTTCTCCACAAGCCTATAAGAAAGTAGCATACGTTATCTCGTCCTGGCGGGGGGGGGGAGACCCGAGACCAACTCCGGTGTGAGAGTAAGAGTCTGATTGAGCCGGATGGCCAATAATATAGAGAGCCGAGTGGCAAAAGAGTATGTGTAATAAATATGAGTGAGAATGTCTGACTTACATTGAATAAGGGGGTATAATGTTGAGAACACTATAGCTTATTGTAGCTCCTCGGAGGTCGTACTCACTGAGCCTTGTGATCTGACAGGCCAACCATTGGTCCAAACGGTAATGTGAGGCCTCTGGCTAATAGGGTGCACCGGTTGTTCCCAAGGGAATCTTCCCTACTTTTGAGGTGTGCAGACGAATTAGTCTTCAATCCGAGTGCCATGTGAAGGTCTACTGGGTAATAGGGTGTGCCGCTCCTTCCCGATGTTATGGTATTACTTTTGAGGATTCCTGTGCTTAGTGGGTGGGCCGGGCTGCCAGATCCGTACGACCAAGCTTGCTTCTAGAAGGTGGCTTGTGTGAATATGGCCGAGCGGCCAGATACACGAACATGTCCCCCCAGTATTGGATTATCAATGTGAAATATTGGTGATCCAATACTTTAAACCGTAGTGTTGTTTCCTCCGTCTCCTATTTTGTCTTTTATCCATAACTTCCTGTGAATATTTTATTTCTCCTCCCTTCTCTCTTTTTTTTGTGTGGGGGGGGGGGTCGCACCTACCCTCATAATTACTCTCAGTCAAAATTACGGGTAGTCGCGCTTCATTTAATACGTCTGCACCCTTTGTCTGCCAGCTGTATAGCACTTGCGCTTTTTGTGACTGAGGGTTGCGCCACGTGTTTTTTACTGTTATTGAGGTGACCCTTGGGTCCCTATAAATACCCCACTCCTCTTCTCATTTCTTACCTTCTTCCCTTTTTTTACCGCCGAGAGCCGTGAGGTACATCCTTCCTTTTTAGGTGTGTCTTTTTCTTCTTTTATTTCCTTTCTTTTCCTTTCTTTCCTTGGTCCTCCCAGCCTATCGTTATGTCCTCCGATGGGTCCTTAGAGTTAGGCCTCCCTAGCCAGGAACAACGTGAAGCCATAAATGAGGCCCAGGTTATGCCTAAGTTTGATATGCATCTCTACCATTCTGATTTGAATTCTGATCACGTGTGTCGCGTGGCTAAGGCTTATCATATTCCTTTAGACCTCAATCCTTCTACACCTTCTCGTAATTTTCGCATGAACGAGCTTCCTTCTCATCTTATTGGCCTTTATGTTCATCGCTTTACGCAAGGTGGACTTCGCATTCCCTTTTCTACCTTCTTTCTTCGTGTTGTTGAGCATTTCGGTGTACATATCTCACAACTGGTACCTATTGGTGTAAATAAAGCCACACTTTTTGAGATCTATTGTCGTGGTCTAGGTATCAATCCTTCTGTGTCGTTGTTCCGTCTTTTCTATAAGCTTTGTAAGGTGGGCTATTGTTTTTCCTTTCAGAGTCGAGGCTCCAAACCCTACCGTCCTTTTCTTAAGGATGGCCCTACGGGTTTAAAGGGGTGGAAAGGTCTTTTCTTCTTTGTTGATCGTAGGGCCGCTCCTATTGCCATGCCATGGAGACATCATGACTCCAGTGTGGCTGACCCCCTTCCTAAGGTTTCTGAATATGATATATTGGATGCCAAAAAACTTTGTGAATCTGCTATTCCACTCCGTTGGCCATATCAAAGTCTTCTATATGCTGGTCGCCTTACTCCTTTTTAGAAGTATCTAGGTTTTGACCGCGTCCTCAACGGCTCGGCTGGGGAGAGTAATATTTTTCCCCTTTTTCTCTTGCTTGGCTTTTTATACCTTATGCACTGCCTAACTCTCTCTCTCTTTGTAGGTATTACTATGGCCGAGTTTCTGAGGATCCCCCGTTTTGCTGGTGCGGCCATTCGTCAAGGAAACCCTTTGCCGGAGGGTACAGTTGTTGCAACCCATACTACACCCCCCTTGGCCCAGGATGTTCCCATCCCTGTAAAGACCATTGCTATGGAGCAAGCTGAGAAAGTCAACGCAAGGGTGATCGCTGATCGTGAGAGGAAGCAAAGGCGTGCTGTTGAGAAAGCCGCCCGAGAGGATGTAGCAGCTGGTGGTTCTCACAGTGTTGGCACTAGGGCCACTCCAGCTACCACTCAAACAAGGAAGTCATAGAGGAAAGCTGATGGCGAAGGTTCTTCTTATAAGAAGAGTAAGGCCACTCGGTCTCACGTTGCTTCTCATGCCGAGCCTTCTAATCCTACTGGGGAGGCGGCTGGTGGTGATAGGTCTCACACTCCTACTCCTTCGGCCGAAGGGCCCAATATCATGAATGACCTTAGCGAGCACACTAATGATGCCTTGTCCCAGCCTCATGTTTTTTAGAAAGATGCTCATGTGGAGGAACATTCCCCTTCATCTCCTCCTCATATTGCATCCGCTGCACCTAGCCTTATCCATGTTTCCCTTGGTGATGAGAATGTTGTTTTCCCGGGAGGTGAGTTCTTCCTTCCTATTCTTTTCCTTATGCATGTATTTCTCTCCCTCCTTTTTCTTATATATGTTGTCTCTCTTTTTTAGGTGATGCTTTGAAGCCTATTAACTTGGATGCCGAGGTTGTACCTGATGAAGCTGAGAGTTCCTTCTGTAAGGCCACTTGTCTTGTTTTTTGTTATTATTATTTTTTTGTTGTGTGTGCCTCTCTTCTTATGGTTGCTTCATCTTTGGCAGGCAACCCTTATACGCGCTTGGGCAACCGACCTTTTAATCCCTAGTGGGGCCTCACTGAATCTTCCCGAGTAGACAAGTCCAAGGATTATCGCGACATGCTCTCCAGCCTATTCACTCCTGTTGATCTGGTGTATTTTAACGAGGGTGTTGACCATGACATGGCCATACGGTCTAGCCGGCGTCGCTTGGTCCAAAGTACCCAAATGCAGTCCAGTGTCTTGCTTCGTTTTGAATCTTTGTTTGAAGAACATAGTGTCTGCGTGTCCTCTTGATCTGAGCTAGAAGAATGTCAAATGTCTCTTGATGCTGCCAACGAGGACTTGCTGAAGAGCTGCCGAGATTATGAAAGACTTCTTGGCAAACATGATCTTCTTATTTCTTTAGAGATGGAAATGGTTGGGCGTTTGGCTGCCCTTGAGAAGGCCCAAAAACTTCATGGAGAGGTTGTTGCCACAAAGGATGCTAGGATTGTTTCCTTGGAGAATGAATTGAAGGCCGCCGAGGAGGATGCCAATGGGTTAAGAGCTGACAACACTAAGTTGGCTGTTGACCTTGTTCGTGAGGCCACTTTGAGGAAGAACCTCGTGAAGGACCTTTTCCCCGTGCTCATTCGACGCCTTTTGGCCAGCAGGGAGTATAAGTCCACTCATGGCGAGATATTTAGCCTTTCTCTTTCCTTGGGTTTTATGCAGGCCGTGCACCATGGTAGGACCGAGGAGGAGGCAGCTGCTGTTTTGGCCGAATCATCTGAAATTGACTCTTTTGTGACAGAGACCATCTTGGAGGAGGCATATGATGCCCTGTTTGTGGAGAAGTACCCCTTTTTTGAAAAGGTCTCTCGATCTTGCTTTAAGAGTCCCATGGAACTTCAGAATGTGATGCCAGACGGAGAAGTTGCTCCTGGTCAAGGACCTCTTCCGCACGATTGCTCCTCTGTTTAGTGACTTACTTTAAACCTGCATTAGTATTTTGTCTGTAATAACATTTTAATGGCCGTTCGGCCTTAGGCACTCGAACACTTGTTAGACTTGTATGTTTGGTCGTTTTGCCACTTTATTTATGTTCCTTTTTGCTATCTTACTACGTTTGGCCTTTCGTATATGACCTCGTAGGTACTCTGGCCTGTATTCAGTTTACCTCCAAGGAGTGAACCTTGGCTACATAGATCGGCCGGGAGGAATTACCTACCCTCAGGAGCTACTTGGATATTTATTCAACTCCTAATTTTGGTTAGGGAATATTGACTACATATATCGAGTGGAGGGATCTAAGTTCCACCCGGAGCCACCTAATCCTTTATTCCCCTTCCATATACATCGACCATATTTTTCGATTTTGGAGGTTGCGAGCCTTCCGTCGAGGTCGCTTATGCTTTGCCTATTTAGTTTAGATATCGATCACATAGAACCGCTTTTTATTTATCTATGAACATTGGCTACGTGGAGCCACTTATGTGTTTGTTCATTAAAAGAAAGGGTGGTGATAAACATTGGCCACACATTCCTACCGAAGGTGATTGGCCTTTTGGAGGGGGTCATTTTTAACTTATGTTTATACTCCTTAGTCATATTAGGGAAAATTGTTATTCCATAGCTGGGAGATAGCTTTCATTAACTTCAACACTTGAATGTTACAATGATATGATAAGTTTTGATTCTAGACTATATGTGACATTCCCTCAAGTTGATTGCATGCCAAGTACGTGGCACTGCCTTGCCATTCAGTTTTTCCAAATTATATGAGCCATTCATGTATGCCTCTGTCACCTTGTAGGGACCTTCCCCAACTTTCCAGGCTTTTCCACACGGCTAGCTTCGTGTCTTCTGTATACGTAGCTCCCTACCTTGAAGGACTTGGCTCTGACCCGCTTGTTGTAATAATGTTCCATCTTTTTCTTGTATTTGGCCTCCTGGATAGCTGCGGCCTCCCTTCTTTCTTTCAACAAGTCTAGGTTGAGTCTGAGCTCCTCATCGTTGGCCTCTGCGTCCTTGATCATTAACGTCTGATGGGTTGGCATACCAATCTCCGCAGGGATCACGGCCTCAATTTCATGCGTTAGGCTAAACGGCGTCTCTCTATTGCTTGTCTTTAGCGAGGTTCTATGTGCCCAGAGCACATTTGGGAGATCATCTGCCCATCCAGTCCTATCACGCCCTAGCCTTGTTTTTAGCCCCTCCATTAATGACTTGTTTGCTCTTTCCACGAGGCCATTGGCCTGCGGGTGTGCCACTGTTGTATTCATTTGCTTAATGTTGAGCTTTTGGCACCATGTCTTAAATGGATCATTCACGAAGTTAGTTCCATTGTCAGTTACTATTACATGTGGTAGGCCAAATCTACAAACAAGGTTATCCCACACGAATTTTATCACATCCTTGCCTTTAACATTGGCCAAGGGTTTTGCTTCCAACCACTTAGTGAAATAATCAATTGCCACAATGATGTACCTGACGTTGCCTGGTGCCGCAGGGAATGGGCCTAACACATCTATACCCTATTGAAAGAACGGCCATGGGGCCATGATTGATGTCATGAGTGTCTTGGGTATCTTTGGCACTGGTGAGTGGATCTGGCATGCATCACACTTTTTTGTCTCTTCCCTCATGTCCTGGTGCATCGTAGGCCAATAGTACCCTTGCCTTAGTGCCTTTGCTACCACAGATCTTGTTTTCAAGTGCATGCCATAGGCTCCCCTATTTATCTCGCGGACTACATAGTTGGATTGGAGTGGCCCCACACATTGTAACGTTGGCATCAGGTAAGACTTCTTGAAAAGCACCCCTCATTCCATCACATATTGACTGATCTTCATCCGAAGGGCACGTGCCTCATTATGGTCCTGCGGCCAGCTTCCCTGCTCCAAACATCTTACAATGGGTGTCATCTAGTTATCCTCTTCCTCTTCCAGAATGGCGTTTACTTCCTATCGGTCTGTGGAGGGCTTGTCTAGCACCTCTACCAACACTTCTTTCGTCAAATGATTAAATGCTACTGAGGCCAGCTTGCTTAACACATCGGCTTTTTGATTCTCACTTCTCGGGATGTTCATGATTTTGAAGCTTTTAAACCTTGCTACGTGCTCCTTTGCTTTGCTTAGGTATTTGATCATGCTTTCGTTTGTAGCCACGAAGTCTCCATTGATTTTGGCTGGCCACCAGTTTTGAGTCCACCCTAACTGCCAAATGCGTTACTTTCATCTCTTCAGCTATCCTTAGGCCAGCTATCAAGGCCTCGTACTCTGACTCATTGTTTGTGCTACCAAAGTTCAAGCTCAAAGCATATGTATACTCCATGCCATTGGGCTGATCAACACGAAACCTGCGCCTACACCTTTCAGGTTTGATGCCCCGTCAGTGTACAGTACCCACTCTTCCTCTTTATCAACCTTTTCTTCATCAGAGACATGTGTTTCAAGGTTCTTTGAGGTGTCCGTCCATATTGGCACCTCATTCAGAAAGTCTGCCAACACTTGGCCCTTTATCACGCTTCTTGGCTCGTAGGTGATGTCGTATGTCCCCAACTCTATGGCATACTTTGCAAGCTTGCATGATGCTTCGACCTTGTTTAGGATTTTCCTTACTGGTTGATCCGTGATGACTTTGATTGGGTGGCCTTCAAAGTACGGCCTTAGCGTTCTTGATGTGATTAGAAGGGACAGGGCCAACTTTTCCAATGGTGCATAATTTCTCTCTGCTTCATGTAACGTTCGGCTGACATAACGGACTGGCCATAGGATTCCATTTCTCTCTGCCAATAACACTGCACTGATTGCTCCCTTTGCTGCTGCTAGATATAAGGAGAGTGTTTATTTGGGTCTGGGTGTGGTAAGTGATGTCAGTTCTATGACCATTCTTTTCATTTGTTGGAAGGCCTCTTCTGCCTCTTCCGTCCACCTGTGCTCCTCCTTGTTGGCCTTAGTTATGTTCTTCAAAGTGTCAAAGAAGGGTAATGACCTTTCAGCAGACTTTGAGAGAAAACGGTTGACCGCGACAAACTTTCTAGCCAAGCTTTGCATTTCATTCCATGTTTTGGGTGACTGCATGTCGGTGAAATCCTTAATCTTGGCCGGTTTGGCTCTGATTCCTTCTGATGTTACCATGTAACCTAGAAACTTACCCTCTTCCACCTCGAATGAACATTTTCTAGGGTTAAGCTTCATGTTTATCTTTCGCAAGTTGTCAAACGTTTCAGCTATGTCGGCCAACATTTCGTTTTTTGTCTTGCTTTTTATGACCATGTCATCCACATAGGCCTCCAGATTTCGTCCAATCTGTGACTCGAAGGCCGTTTCCACCAACCTTTGATATGTTGCCCCTTCATTTTTTAGGTCGAAGGGCATTTTGGTGTAGCAATATGTTCCTTGGTCGGTGTAGAAGGTTGTCTTCTCTTCATCTTCTTGCCACATCTGTACTTCATGGTAGCCCTTGTAGGCGTCCAAAAAGCTTTTGTACTTGTATCCCATAACAGCTTCTATCTTGGCGTCAATCTCTGGCAAAGGATAATAGTCTTTTGGACATGCGACATTCAAGTTCTTAAAGTCTATACACATCCTCCATGCTCCGTCCACTTTTTTGACCAAAACCGTGTTGGATATCCACGTGGGATACCTAACTGGCCTCACGGTCCCTGCCTTTACCCATTCTTCTACTTCCTTGGCCACAACTTCACTTTTTTAGCAGACAATACCTTTCGTTTTTTGCTCACCGGTGTCATCGATGGGTTCACATTAAGCTTGTGTTGGGTGATCCTTCTTGGCACTCCGGTCATGTCTTGTGGTTCCTATGTGAAGACATCTAGGTTGTTCTTTAGCAATTACTTCAGCTGTTCCGAACCTTCCTTTGACAAGTTTTCCCCAATGGTAACAAGTTGGTCGGGGAAGGCCGGGTTGATGACAACCTCCTCTCTTAAGTTGACCACTTGGACATTTTCCTTCTCTGGCTCCTCTTTTTTCGTTTTCCTCTTTCCTATCTCCATCCATTCATTAATAATCGAAGATGATGTGACAAGGGTTGCAATACCTCGTGTTGTTGGGAATTTCATCATAGCATGGATGGTAGATGGGATGGCCCGTAGTCTCCTTATCCCTTGCATTCCTAAGATAATGTTGTACGGAGAGGGGGCGGGTATGACGGTGAACCTCATCATGGCCCTTCGGAACAACCCTCCATCCCCAAAATAGATTTCTAGCTCTATCTTCCCCAATGGCTTCACACTTTTCCCCGAGAATCCCGATACCGTGTTGTGTGTCTTGGCCATTCTAGCTTTTATGCTTGGGTGAAGGCTGTTAAAACAGTGCTCATACATTATCTCCACGGACGCACCACCATCCACATGTACCCTTCTTACCAGATACCCTTCGACTTCAGCCTCTATCACAATTGCTTCTTCCGATAAATCCTCATCTGGGCACGATGGGAACGTTATTGGGACGTTCATCCAGTCCTCATTCACCCATCTTGACTTCCTCTTTCGGTTATCACTATGCCCAGATACCATATTGATCACCTTGGCCTTCTGAGGGCGGCCTTTTTGGCTGCCCTTTCCTTTCTGCCTCACGTCTTTGATCAAGTGGTTGAGCTTTCCAGATTCCAAAGCGGCCTCCAATTGTCTTCTCAGCTGAAAGCAATCATTTGTGTAATGCCCCTTCGCACAATGATAGTCACAGTATCTATCCATATTTTCCTTCTTCGGCGTTCCTACTAAGGGAAGTGGGACCGAAAGGTTTTGGTGCTCTGCTGCTAAGATTTCCTTCGGTGTGCTGGACAAGTCTTCTAGGGTGAATATTAGATTAACTTCTTGTGAACGTTGGGGAGGACGGTAAGGCAAAGTGTAAGGTTGGGCATAAGGGGTTCTGTTTTGATAGGCACCTCGGCTTGCACCTCTTCTTCCTCCAAAACCTCTTTTCAGCGAATGATCATACCTTTAACCTCCCGTCGGGGAGATGTCCCCTCGAATGTACTCCCCTCTAGGCAGCTCGACATCCCTAAATGTTGCCTCCGCACGAACAAAATCGTCCACATGCTTCAACATTTCGTCCACCGTCTTGGGTATACTTTCAGCAAACCGCTTGGCCAAACCAGGACATTTGTGTAAACCCATAAATGAAGAGATCCTCATGAGGTCATGCACATTAGGAATGGAATTAGATTCACTTACCCACCTTTCTTTAAACACTGGTAGGCTCTCGTTGGCTTTGCGGATGATCTTCGTGATCTCGGTATGTAAGAACCCGTACTTTCCCAGCATTACTTTATTCTTTTATTCGTGCTTCTTGAATTTTCCAACGTATTACGTTTTCTTGTATTTTTATATGTAAATCCTGAGATCATGATAATTTCAATAAATTATACTTTTCAAGTATTTTCTGATCATTGATAAATACTTTATCGGGAATTATAAAATTCTTATCTTATTTTTCCGTATTTATTTAAATCAAAGTTTTTGATTTAAAATCACCCGCGTGCGTTTTATAACGAGTTTACTCAAAATAAATGTACAACGAGAATTCCTAGTGATCGAGATACCGACGGATGCCCAAAAATTTTGCATTTTATTATCGATGGTTTTGATTATTAATATTTTCGACGATTTCGTTTTAGTTACGTATTAAGTCATGTCGGGAAACCATAATATCACATTTATGATGCATTGTAACTTTTGAAAAGTATTTTTATGAAACCCGAGCCCCGTAAATATTTTCAATATTTACTAATAGCCATTTTTTACCCTTTTAAACTATTAATTGTTTTTAAGTCCACAAATTTCAAAACTTGGAAAATCTAGCCCCTCCACTACCAACATATATAAACTCATTTTTTTCCACTTTACATATACAATAACAAGCTAAAAAGAAAAACACACAAATCCTCCCTCCTCTTCCATTTTTGCTGCCACATAAACACCACAAAACACCCCTTGATCATGATCATCCACCATGATTTAATCAAAACTAATATTAGACCACATCTTAAAATGTTCTTGTCATTCTTTTGATACCAAAATTTACCACATGCATCAAGTTTTCATAATTTTATGATTTTGTGGTTTGCAAGTGTTTAAATCATCATGCATGTGATGATCTTGGTAAGATCATCAGTTTTTTATCCTAAAAGTTGTATTTTTGATCTTGGGTTTTTGTTAAATTTTATATACAAGTGTTTTTAGGAGTTTTTGGTTGATGGTATGATAGTTGGGTGATTCTATAGGTATGGGAATGAGTAGTCTTGGTTGGAAAATTTATTTGTTATGATTTCTAAAAAGGTATTTTGAGACAGCAGGTCTAGAACAGATTTTTCGTGAATTTAAGTTTTTAGATACGCTAAGATTATTTGATTTTGTTGTAGAGCTTTCCGAGACGCTCGTTTCGGTATAAGATATAGTTTCTAACTCATTACGAGTCAAAAGTTATGCTAGTTTTAGTATTTGTGTACCGGGAGACGCAAGTCGGCACAATCCGAAATTGTCGCTGATTTTGGGTCGACTCTCGGGGACTTTAGGCTTGGTTAGATCATTGATACTACTGATTTTCAAAGTTTATAAACTTAATTTTATGAGTCTAGTATTTGTTTTAAAAGACGGATTGTCGAGTTAGTACTTTTAAAGTGGTCTAAACGGTTTTACAATTTTGTCCCAAATTTTAGGGTCGAGTATAGTGTCGAGCTGATGGGTTTTAAAGTGTGAACTTTGGCTCAAACTTTGGGGAGGTCTTATACAGGTTATAAGTAACCTTGACACCAAGTTTCATCTAAAACGGACAAGTCTAGATAGGGTAGATCGGTATGTACATTCGGGGTGTACTTGCTGATTTTATTTTGGACACATAGTTCAATGCTTGTGTTGCGTGAGTTTGAGTATTCACCATCGGACATGGTGACTTACTCAAGTTCTTGGTCATTATATAAATGACTTAGCTACTGGTCCGAGTAAGGTAAGGGATAGTTTGACTTGCGTGACTTGGCGTCGTATGATGGGTCAATTTCAAGTGTTTGAACGAGTAGTGTTGGATAGATGGGTTAGTATAAATTCAGTTGGTTCGTGTCATTGGTTTTGAAATACAAATACTTTGAAAACATTTGAGTCATATTATATTTGGTGTATATCGATATTTGAGTTCGAGTCTTAACGTGCGCCTTATTGTGATAGGTTGTGGTTTTCGTGTTTCCCGGGCATCCATATCGTCGGTGATCGTCTCACTACCATTGTTTCTACTCAGTTGCTGAGTACCGTGATTGATTTACCTCATGGCTAGGGTGAGTTCATAGTCCCTTTTTACTTATACATGGTTTCTAAACACGGAGTGAGATTATACATGGTGGAACACAACCATTTAAAAACTGTATTCTATCCGGAACTTGTATGCTATCCAGAACTTGTATGCTATCCAGAACGTGTATGCTTTCCAGATTTTCGATATTATTATTGCTTTTTAGACTAGCCTTGAGTTTCATCTCTCCGATCATGAACCGTTAATTGTCTTGTGTGCATTGCGTGAAGCGCGAATTTTGTGGGTGGATCCATCGGGATTGACTATCCCCGTCCCATGTTACGGTTGTTTAACCATGACGCACTAATATTTGTTTATACCTGAGTATTTAGGCTGAATACTTACGTAAGTTAAGCTTCGGTTCATGAACTAAACAGTAATAATAATCATAACGTTTCGGACTGTGGTTGACGTATATAACCATACTCCATACTACTTGTTTTACAAATGAATGCTTGTGTTCCATACCTTTACTTCTAAACCTATGGATATCACTCAACTTTGTGTTGACGATTTTACATGTTTAATCTCAGGTATTATTACTTAGCTTTGCTTGGATGGGAGCCCGTAGGATATTATCGCAGCTTGGAGATTTCTGTGATGCTAATAAAAGATTGGTTTTAGTATAAACTGTCAGAAGTTTATTATATCTTTTGGGCAACTTTATGTTATAAATCGTGATGAAATAATAAATCTTTCCGCATATAAAACTCTGGGACCTATGTTTAAAACTATGATCTTTTATGATGTAATGTTCATGTTTTTATTATGTCAGCTTTGTGTCAACTGTAATTCATTGTTTTTTGTTCTATGATGTGTTACCCCCTCGTTGCCTAGTTGTTCCATGTCAGATTTTGAGGGTCTCACAGATTGGTATCAGAGCGATGGTTATAGGGAACTGAGTCATTTTCAAAACATAGTCTATAACCAAAAGTTCAAAAATTTCAGGTTTTAAGTGTCAAACACAGAATCTACCAATGTCGTTCGATATCTGTACGAGTAACTCTCTAATCCTTATTATTTACTTTTAATTATCATTGTAGTATTTCTTCTCCTCATTATATGTCGAAATATTACACTACCCTAATGACGATAATTACTATGTCTTTTCAAAGCCTTGTGCTTCATGAATTATCATAGGATATTACTGTGATTACATTTGCCCGTACTTTCTTGAATTCTTGTTCTTGTGAATTGATTTCGTTGCGATGACTATATATCGTTATGATATTACATACTTGTATTCAGAGCGCATATACTGCCGACTTTTCATACTCACTTTTCTGAGTACTATTGCTATATTGTTCATGCGTGATACGACTAACCTCATATACTCCTTCATTTTGAACCGTCTGTTTTCTCGACTCATTCTGTTATATGTTGTGCATACTCACGTGATACCATTGTGCGGGATTGAATAAGTGTTGTTTTCGATGAAACTTCTGATTTTCATTTTACTACCGTGCATGTTGCTTTCGTTGTTTATCTCCTTTAAAATATCTCTTTAGATATCCAAAGTGCTTTCCGACCATTTGTGATTTGATGTCTTGAAAAATAGTCTATAGACCATTGTGTAACTCAATATGTCTCCGGAAAAGACTAAAAGACATCGTGTGAGTCACACATCTCGAAGCACTTGTTGAATCAGTAACTAAATAATATCGTGGGTTTTCGTAATCTTGATTGACCTTCACGTCACCGTTTTACACGACAATTGTACATGGACTACATTTTATTTCATTGACTATTCTACGTTTCGACTCCGAATTACAACGTCCGTTTGTACCTTGAAACCATCATTGCCATCTTGAGATTCATCCTTTATTGTGTAGCGAGTTTTTGGAATGTAATTCTACTTCTATAAACTTGTACCCTCCCTTTCATTAAACCTCCACGCCCAGGAGTTCGACTTGTTAATGTTCTATTTCTTTCTCGATATGTCTTGTGATTTTGAAAAATCATACCACCTAGAGACCTTCCTGCATTGCATTATGATATCTAAGACACGGATGTCATGCGTCGTTTTTTATTTCTTAGATTTTCGTTGGTATTCTTGAACCATTTCTATACTGTGTTTTCTTTACATGACTAATTTTACAGTTTATTCTCTTTCGTCTTTATGGAATCCACAAGTCTTGTGTGTACATTAATTCTGAGTTATTATGAAATTTGGATTTAATTTCAAACTGTGTCGAAAAATATACTTTGTATAGAAACTTTACAGGAAATTTAACAGTGTCGATAAAATATTTTTATAACCTTAGACATAAACATATATTTTTACCGGTTGAGATGTTCGTTTAAAACATAATATTTTACCAGTAAACATTAAAATCGAGCTAGTTACGCTCATTTGAGATTGTAAAATCTAAGAATTTATTTTCTGAATAATTCTAAAATATCATTTTGCTGACAGACTTAATGCAAGAGCATTTTCGTCCATTTTTTTATCCGTTTCAAGTGTCGAGTAAAACTAGAAAGTTGTTCCAAACATCGTTTTACACTAAATTACTCTAGACTTCAAGTCTTAAAATGTCATTTACTGAATCAATTGGTCTAGTCAAACCCAAAAGTCAAACCCAAAAGTCAAAGTTGACTAAAAAGGTCAAAACTGATAGAAGTTAAAAACATGGTTTGAAGCATTTTAAGTTCGTGTGAGCTCGTAAAATTGTAACTAATAATATTTTACAACCATGAAACATTGACTGTGTTTGAAAACGTTTATAAATAGTAACTTGAGCTCGGTCATACATAAATCTTGAACTTTTAGGAACCAAGTGATTTGACAAACTGATGTTCTACTTTCTTAAAAGTGTATTTTTGTCAAATAAATTACGATGTGAACACATACGGATTCCTTATTCCTTTATTTTATTTATGACTTTTTTGTCATTCTACATTGTCTTTCTTTGCTTCTATCGTACCACTGATTTGGACCGAGAATTGAAGTTCTTATTTTCGTCATTCGTTATCATCTTGATATGTGTCTCCTAACGATTCTTGCTAAACCTCTTGAAACCTTAGCACCTTGTAACCATTTCATTGACTGTCTTGAGCTACCCTTTATTACCCTCATGTAACGCACTCGCTATTTTATAAGTTACCATATAAACTAAAACAGATATTGTTTGCAAACCAATTTACAAAGTAATTTACTTGGGCTTTACAAGATACTTGAACATTACTCTACAAAATTAAATGACATTAATTTTACGATGTATTTTCATAAATTATTTTGATTCCTGTTTTACAAATGGCATTATATGCATATTCTAAATAATATGACCTGTAATACTGGTTTGACGAAGCTGTGCATCGCAATTCTAGTCCTAAATTATGTGTGGCCTGATAACCTATGCTTAATTTAGAAGGAGCCATGCGAGGCCGAATAGTAGTCACCTTAAATATATGGCCAATAACCAAGTTTTTAATTATGTTTCTTAAAAAGTTAGATAAATGAGAATTTTGAAAACTTTTACATCTTATGCGAGTAACAACAGTTCACGGCTTACACATATGAACCCTTATCTTTTCTTGAACACAGTACATGCCTCAAGCACAGATTTCATTACTCAACGATCTCTGCTTTACTTGTTACCTCATCATCCTCATGATACAATTTTCGTTACCATTTGCCTAAATTCTTACCATTGATACCAGACTTGAAAGTTTCAACATTGTTATGCTTCTACATCAATCGATCTTCTTCATCTATTTTGGTAGACCTTTGAAACGCCTCTGGATGCGGATAATGATTTATGATTGGACGTGAACAATGATTGCGTGTATTTGCCATGATGTGTATTTTTATCGTCTTGAAATTCATTCGTGTGAATCATGTGTTGATTTCGCCTTTCGTTGCTAATGTTTTTCATCTTACTGGATTTTCTCGCAAGTGACTTCTTAAGAATTTTCTTTGATTCGAAAATTCGTTGTGTGGCTTTTCTCTTTTGATCGTGTATCGACCAGTGAGAACTTAATAAGCCGTTGTTGGTGACGCCAACTACACCCGTGAATTAATCTTGCTAAATCCTTGTTTCTTGCAGTCCTTATCATCGATGCATTTAGTCTATCATGTTTGTTAGGAATTGATACGACTTTCATTTTATTCCCTTGTGTTATTGCTCGCATGCAAATTGTTGACCTTTATATGTCCCATATTCGTTGCTGTCTTTTCACCTTTTGAAAACTAGAATATGTCAAGCTGTATCTTTTAAAGTAATTGATTTTATCATACTTTCCCTTCAATATAATGAAATTATTAAATTTATTTGTAATTTTTAACAATGATTCTAAATAACTTGGAAAATCTGATTTTCTCTAACGGTAACAATAAACTTGAGTTTTAACAGTAAATTCATACAGTCATCCAAAAGTTATTTAGCCGATCAAGATAACTATTTTGAACTGTTCTACTTTTTGCTTTCAAAATCCTGATCAAGAAAAAGATATAGCAACAGCATACTCACTAAATATAGATAGTTTGATTTTAAATCACTACACCTTGTAAAATTTTCTTTTAATCAAGAAAATATTTAAACTGAGTTTTAAAGTAATACCAAATCCTAGACAAATGATTTTGACAGCTAGTATTATAAATGATCATATGTAATTCATTTTCCCTTCTATTTCTCTTGTAAGAGATTCTTACATTTTAAGATTGTTACGTTTTACAGTTGCACGATTTGCTACTCCTTGTTGAATAACAATCTTGATTCTTTTTATCGCACTTTGTCCGTTTAAGAGATTCTTATGTTCATTCTATCTTTTGAATATTTCTCCGTACTCAGAGGTCATTATTCTAATCGGAGTTTGAAAATTTATTCGAAGAGGAGCTAAGAAACTGAAGCATAGTAAATTCTAACCGTTAAGATTCGTCATGGTATAGAAATTACCTGGGAAGCAATGGAATTGTTCTACACTTTGTACCTCCTCTTGTTTGCATCTTCTATTGTTTCCAGGAGAACTCTGAGGGACCAGAGTTCCTTTAGGGGGAAACTGTAAGAACCCGTACTTTCCCAGAATTATTTTATTCTTTTATTCGTGCTTCTTGAATTTTCCAACGTATTACGTTTTCTTGTATTTTTATATGTAAATCCTGAGATCATGATAATTTCAATAAATTATACTTTTCAAGTATTTTCTGATCATTGATAAATACTTTATCGAGAATTATAAAATTCTTATTTTATTTTTCCATATTTATTTAAATTAAAGTTTTTGATTTAAAATCACCTAGTGATCGTTGATGAGATGGCATTAATACATGATCTCATCGTTCTTTTCGGGTTTTAAATGCATAAACTGTCATTAAAATACCATATATATGCTTGTGTTTGTTTACTTGTGTATTTAAGGTATGGATATCGTGAAAAAAAGACAAAAGATCACAAGAAACAAGGAAAACGAACATGAGAAACGAAGCCGCACAATGAACAGGGCCCTAGTTTGGGATTTATCAAAGAAAAACCCTTGAAGACTTGAAGATATACAAGATTGATCCCTCATTTATGATGAAATGACACTTAATACCCTTGTATATTTATAATGACCAGTTTGGTCCCTTAAGTTTGTCAAAATTACAAAAAGGTACTTCAACTTTGAAGAATTGGCAAGTTTAGTCCCTCCAAAATTCTAAATTGTCAATAATGGTCCCTCATGAAGTCAAAGATCCAATGAAGACCTTCGAGTTCAAGAAAATTACACATTTAGTCCTTTTAAAATGGATTAAACATCAAAAGGGCCATATGTGTAATTATACCAAAGTGATAAAAGCCCTAAATCCCTTTTCCTAAACTTTTTGTGGCCAATGTGTGATAACAGAAACTTCAAAAACAAAGGGAATACGTTTGATAAGGCTGAAAGACTTTGTTTACAACATTTCCCAAAAACCAAGGACCAAAGTTGTACCAAATAAACATTCAAATGTTTATTGCGCCAAACACTTTTACTTTCCACTGATTTCGGATCAAAGGGGGTTACTATTCACCCCAAGAACCCAGTAACTCCTTCCACTTAAACAAAGGGTAAAATGAAATTACCCAGTCCCACGCTTGATTCACCTCACCCCAAACTCATGCCACACCAAAAATCCCAAATCCCACTACCCAAGTGACCCCACCATCCAACCCGTTAGCCAATGAAATGACACCCCCCTCTCCAAGCAATCCTATGTGGCAAGATCAACGCTTTAAGGCTACTACTTGGTCCCCAAGCACAAAACGAACGTCCAAGATCAAATTTGACAACTCATCAACAACAAACGTCCAAGGGCATTTCTGATATTTTATAACTAGGGTTTTTGTTGTATTTTGCATTCTAGAATCGTCCTAAGTAGTCTATAAAAGTAGCCTCAACATGTGAGTAGCCCTTTGTTCCAGATTTTAGCTAAATCCTTGTAATTTCTTTTTATGAAAATAAAAGATTGATTTTCTGAAAATTGTGATTTTCTTTTATGTTTCTATAAAAGTTTGGTGTTTGATTAGCTAAAGTCTGAGTTCCATTATCTGTTTGTTGGTTTTTGAGGAAAGGTTTTATGGATTAAAACTCTTGTTTTCAAAAAATCATTTTTCATTGTTATTTGTTCATCCTTGTGTTTGTTGATTCTTAGCAGGTACAAAGAAGCTGGTGCTTGTTTAGCTAGCACCTAAGCTCACACATCCCAAAGCATGGATGTATGTTTAGGAGGTGCACTTCTCTAAACTCTTTGTATTTTTCTGAATATTGCATGATTTTTGATGAATTGGATTATTTGTTTGTGAATCTGTGATATTGTTGTTGAATCTGATTATTTGAGGTTTGTTTGTTGATACTAGGTTGATTTGAGCTTGATTTGTAGGTTAAATCTGAATAATCCTTTGAAAAATTGTTTGATCAGTTTATTAAGGGGTGTTTGGGTTAACTACATATCCTTGTTTTGTGTTGACTTGAGTAGGGATTGGTTTGTGCTTTTTGTTTGTTCTTGTTTATGTTGTGTATTTGGTCATTTATCTGCAAGTTTTGAGGTTCTAATCATCATAATCCAACAAAAGGTCTTAAAATATGTTATACTTGTTGTTTTTGGCTAAAATTTTGGGGACACCTAGATCTAAGGGTAGACTAGGGTTAACAAGTGCTAAATATTAGTTAATACAACCAGGGTAAGGGATTTAGGGTGTTGAAATTGGATTTGTGGTCATTTAGATCAGCAAAAGGATTTTGTGACAACCATTTGTTCATCAGTAATCTGTTCATGCTTGAATTTGTCTTTAATCTTTGAATCATTGTTAGAAACAAGTTTATTTGTGCTTATTGGACTTTATTATAGCTTGTGCATGCATATGGTTTATTTTTGTTGGCTTATTCTTGCTTAAACTGCTTATTAGTTCATAATCTGCTTATTTGCAAGTCTGTGTGGTATCTAGTGACTGTTTGCTTATTCTCTATCAACTGTCTGAGTGGATTTGTGATTTATTGCTTGATATTGACTCTTTACAACTCACTGGTTGTACGGGTGCCATTGTTATCCATTGAATCCAACTGAATCTCTCAAAAATCAATAGTCAAATAGTCAAAGCAGTTGGAACTCCTTTCCCCTGCTGCTAGCCACTGCTAGTGTTATTTTGCATTTTGCTTATCAATAAACTGTTCTAGCTTATTATAAATTTTGTAATAGGTGTTCCTTATTTGACCCATTTGTTCATACTGGATCATTTGGGTGGTTGACTTTAAGCTTTGACTAGAAAACAAACTCCTTTGGCTTTTACATAAGTGCTTATCAGCTTATTCTGCTTATTTGGCTTAGCTTATTGAAATTTTCTTGATTGATTTGGCTTATTTAAGTCATTTAAAGTCTTTTTCAAGTTGAATCAAGGTCTGAGGTGGTCTAGAACTCTAAGTCGACTATTTTCTCTTTTAGTGAAATTGTACTTGGCTTATTTCTGGCTTATTGGTTTAGTTTTTTGAAAATTTCTTTTCACAGATCTCTTAGGCATCTCAAAAGAAGGTTGTATGTCAAATTAGAGCTTATGTAATTGGCTTATAGCTTAATGGGCCAAAAAGCCCATTAAGAATAAGTTGTTGTTCCATTAAGCTGTGATAAGCTCACATTCACCTTTTGGGCCTTCAGACTTTTGTATTTAGAATTGAATTTTAAACTGGACTAGTGATTTTCAGCTTATTTGGTTAAGTTTCATCTTTTTGGGCCAAAAAGCCTATTTTCATAATCTGTTTTTGTTTTTAGCCCATTTGGGGGCCCAATAGGGGTATTTTGGTAATTTCATTTTCATTTCTTGTTTATTTAGGTTAAAATAAACTAGTAAGTTTTTAGAAATTTTAATAATTTTTGGATTTTTAATATTATTTTCTTATTAAATTTCATTTTTAATATTTTTGCAACTTTTACATTTTTCTTAGGTCAAATACATTAAGTTAGGATTTTTAAAACTCTTAGATTAATTTTCTCATCATTTTATTAATTTTTAAAATTATTTTAATATTTTAATAGTTTTTAATCATTTAAAAATAGTTTTCATTAGTTTAAAATTTCATAAAAATATTTTTAGTCTAATTAAGTCATTTTAGAGTTTTACAAAGTGAAAAATCTTTATTTGGGCTTTTTTTAATAATTTGGATTTTTAGGGCTTTAATTAGCATTTAAACATTAATATTTAATTAATTAAAAGGTTTGAAAAAGTTTTGATCATTTGTAAACTCTTAGTTCATTTTTATTGATTTTTGGGAATTTTTTGGGAATTTTTAGAATTAATTTTTATTTTGTCACTTTTTACGGTTTTTAATTTTGTCGTCGTAGCATAATTTTAACGTATCTGTCATTCTCATTTCTCATCCCTTCTTTCTCAATATGAATCCAAAATCATTACGACTTGTTCACACACATACACCTCTTTGGGAAACGAACTTTGAACTTATTTGGGTCATTAGTGCTTGATTTTCCTAAATCATCACTTAATACTTACCGCTCATATACGCTCTTTTTCCTAAAAGACGTAGTTTACCACAATCATTTTGGCGCCGCTGCCGGGGAGGTGTGTCGTGATTAATTTGTTCATTTGTTTTTAATATCTAACCATAAATAGTATTTGTATTAGTAGAACTCTACTAATACGTATTATCAGTTTTTTCGTTTTTCTTGTGAAATAGTATTACTATATTGTATAAGTATCACAACAAATTCAAAATATCTCCAAAAGTGTGAAAACACAACCTTGATTCGGGATTTCATCACTCGATCATTATATTCGAATCTCAAACAAAAAGAAAAAGGCAAAAATAGATAAATACTTTCGTGAAGCTCGATTTTGAAAAATACAAAATATAAGGTGGGTATAAGGCGGGTGTTATAAAATACACCCTAAAGAAAAAGGCTCTTAAGTGTTTCGCGACGCCTCGTTTTTCCGCTTTCTTGTGAGTATTTTGAGATTAATGGCTAATCGAGGGTTTTTCCACCCAAAGTATTATTACGTATCATATATATTTTCTTGGTTTCTTTGTGATTAAACCCTCTTGAATAATTTAGTTTTCAACAAAGTTCTAAAGTCAATCGAAGGCGTTCACTCTACGTGATCATTTTCATTCCTTTGAGGCTTCTTTAATCAAGAGTTTGATTCGAGAAGAGATTTGGTAGATTCTTGTCTACAAATAGACACAAAATCCAAAAAAATTAAAAACAATCAAAAACACAAAAAAATAAAAATTCACAAAACACCAAAAAAAAAACTTCTTTGCTCACCTCCACATTCTACGTCACGTTTATGCAAACTCGTAATCAAGCAAAACGAGCTCGCAAACGTCGTCAAAACCAAGGCAATTTGATTAAATAGGAAACTCCAATTGTCGAACCCGTTGTAGAACCAATAGTCGTCATGGCTAATCGTACTATGATGGAGTTGCTTCAAGCACCCACCGAGGGTTTTGGAGAAGCTATTGTTATTCCCGCCATCCTTGTGGAGAATTTCGAGATTAAGACGGGTTTAATGTCAATGTTTCAAACAAACAAGTTTCAAGGTCATGAGAAAGACAACCTGCATTACCACATAAGGAATTTCAATCGTCACACCGCAACAAGCAAGTTTAAGGATGTTCCGCATGACGCCATTAAGATGATGTTGTTTCCATACTCTTTGGATGGACCCGCAAAAATTTGGCTCGAGAAAGAACCGCCAAATTCGATTTTGACATGGGGTGATCTCTTTTCTAAGTTTGTGAACCAATTTTTTCCGCCATCTAAAACAACACATTTGAAAAATGAGATATCAAGGTGTACACAACGTAATAATGAAAGTTTTTCAATGGCATGGGAACGATTTAAATAAATGTTACATGAATGTCCACACCATGATTTTTCGGAATTGCATCAAATTGATACTTTTTATAATGGGCTTAATGATCATGAACGAGATTATTTGAATGCCGTCGTGGGTGGTAATTTTTTGTGCAAAACGATCGATGAAGCTTTAAAGATTATCGAGAATAGATCTAAGGTTTATAACCCTCGTAACACACCGAGTGTTGCCAATATGGGTTCTTCATCATCGTCATCGTCTCGTAACATGAATGCCTTACATGATGAAGCAAATGAGGAATTTCAGTTTTTCGATAGGTTTTCGACGCTTATGACACATTGGAAAGCACAAGATGCTTTGAATTCCGCATCGGTTAAAGCGGTTGAAAAGAGTTGTTTATCTTGTGGTGGAGCTCATGATCTTTCCGAGTGCATTATCGCCGGTGGTAACACTTCGAGTGCTTATGTAGCAACGAGAACTTACAACCAAAACGGCCAAGGTTCCCGCCCAAATCAAGCTCCACAAAATCAAAATGCTAACAACTATCGAAACAACAATCAAAATGGTGGTTATCAAGGCAATTCACGTAACTACAACAAAGGGAATTACCGAAGTGGGAATGGGCAAGTTCAAAATCAAAACCAAAACCGTGATTTTCAAAACACTACACAAGGTTTTCAAAATGCTCACACTAAAAATCTTAATGGAGAATTTTTCGACTATGCAAAAGCAGACGATGCTAAGTTTGATAACAAGCAATGTGAGATGATTAGCTTAAGATCCGAGTTGAAAAACGAGCTTAAAAACGAACTTGCTAATGAATTGAAAACTCATGCTAATAAAATGGAAGGAAACGTTCAACGTCTTCAACAAAATCAACTAAAGATGGAACAAGGTCAACATGAGATTAAGCAAGAATTGTTAAAAGAGGATTTAAGGCAATCAAAATTTGAAGATCGAATGGCAAAAATGTTTGAAGCAATCATGTGTAAACCCTCTTCCTCGGGTGGTCTTCCTAGTGATACCATTGCAAACCCGAAGGGAGAAATGAAGGTTATTACTACTCGTAGTGGTAAAACTTTCAAGGAACCAATCTCTCGTCCAAGTACTTCTACGGAGAAGGAAATCGAGAAAGAGCCCGAGGTGATGGTCGAAAAGGAGCATATCACAAGCCCACGAAGTACCGCTCATACCACACCTACGGTTGAACCAATACAATTTATGGAACCCGATATTCCAAGGCCGTTGCCTTTGCCCCAACCCACACCACCCTTACCTTACCCATCGAGATGACACAAAGAGAAAATGCAAGAACGTAACAAACAACAAATCGAGCTTTTGATAAAAATGTTTCAACAAGTTCATTTTGATGTAAGTTTAGCTGACGCGTTGTTATACATGCCTCTTTTAGCTTCCACTTTCAAAGGTATGATGAATGATAAGGAAAAGCTCTCGAAGCTATCTAATTGTTCTTCGGTTTATCTTAACCAAATACCAGAAAACATTGGTGACCCGGGAAGTTTCTCATTCCTTGTGATATACAAGATATGAAAGAATGCTTCGCCTTGACCGATCTTGGTGCGAGCATTAATTTGATGCCATTTTCCATTTGGAAATCTCTTTCACTTTCGGCTCTTACTCCTTCGAACATGTCTATCGAGATGGCTGATCATTCTACGATTTTAGCATGTGGAGTAGCCGAGGATGTTTTCGTGAAAGTGGGGAAGTTCTACTATCCCATTGATTTTATAGTAGTTGACATCCCCGCGGATCCTCAAGTTCCTCTAATTTTAGGTCTTCCATTTTTAGACACCTCGAGATCGCTTATCGACGTTCATGCAAGAACTATTACTTTGAGATTCAACACAGAGGAACTTGTTATAAACGCTACTCAAAACTCGACACCTTCTCATGTTTATGCAATCGCTACCATCAATCACATTGACTTAGTTGATGTGGTTTGCGATGAGTTTTCACAAGAAGTGTTAGGTTTTTCCGATAGCTCGTCAAGTGGCAATCCCACTATTTTGGATCCGATTCTTGCTAATTCTACACCAAATCTCACTCCATTCCAAGGAGGCGATTTTACTTCAAATGAAATCGACAATGAAGATGAGGTGATTATTGGTAATGATATTCTTATTCCACCATTTCTTCCGCCGATGGAAGTTATGAGTGTTGAACAAAAATCTTTGATCGAGGAACCGCCTATCCTTGAATTGAAAGATCTTCCATCTCACCTTGAATATGCATTCTTGGAAGATGATGACAATTTGCCGGTTATTATTGCAAAAGATCTTGCTAATGATGAAAAAACCGCACTTTTGAAAGTTCTTAAAGCCCAGAAAGGGTAAATTGCGTGGAAAACTTCCGAAATTAAGGGTATTGACCCAAATTTTTGTACTCACAAGATTTTAATAGAGGAGGACTACAAACCCACAATTCAAAGTCAAAGAAGGGTAAACCCAAAATTCACGATGTAATAAAAAAGGAATTCTTAAAACTTCTTGACACGGGAATGATTTGTCCTATCTCCGGTAGCCCATGGGGGAGCCCAATCCATTGTGTCCCTAAGAAGGGAGGAATGACCGTTGTGCCCAATGAAAACAACGAGTTAATTCCCACTCGTGTTGTGACCGGTTGGAGGGTGTGAATTGACTACCGAAAGTTAAACGACGCCACTCGTAAATACCACTTTCCCTTGTCCTTCATGGATCAAATGTTGGAGCGACTCGCGGAAATGAATTCTATTTCTTTTTAGATGGTTTTTTCGGTTACTTTCAAATCCGTATCGACCCTCGTGATCAAGAGAAAACTACGTTTACGTGTCCTTATGGTACGTTTCAACGGTGTATGATGGCTATTTTTCATGATATGATTGAGAAGTCGATGGAAGTATTCATGGATGATTTTTCGGTGTTTGGTGATTCGTTCACGTCGTGTTTATCTACTCTCGAGCGAATGTTAAAACGTTGTGAAGAAACCAACCTTGTACTTAATTGTGAAAAATGTCATTTTATGTGTAAACAAGGAATCGTCTTAGGGAACATGGTCTCGAAAGCGGGGATTGAGGTCGATAAAGCTAAGATAGACGTCATCGCCAAGTTACCTCATCCCAAACCCGTCAAGGGAGTTAGGAGTTTCCTAGGCCACGCGGGCTTTTATCGTCGTTTCATCAAAGACTTTTCGAAAATCTCTCGACCAATGACACACCTTCTCGAGAAGGATGCTCTTTTTAACTTCAATGAAGATTGTGTTAGAGCTTTCGAAACTCTTAAAAGGAAACTTACCGAAGCTCCCATTCTTGTTGCTCCTAATTGGGATCTACCCTTTGAAATCATGTGCGATGCAAGTGATTATGCAATAGGAGCCGTCTTAGGGCAACGTTATGAAAAGCACTTCCGTCCTATCCATTATGCTAGTAAGACTATGACCGAGGCTCAACTTAAGTACACCACAACATAAAAGGAATTCCTTGCCGTGGTCTATGCTTTTGAGAAATTCCGACCTTATCTCGTCTTGACAAAAAGCATCGTGTATATGGACCATTCGGATATCAAGTACCTCTTAGCTAAGCAAGATGCTAAGCCAATATTGCTTCTTTGGATGCTCCTCCTCCAAGAATTTGATGTCACCGTGCTTGACAAAAAAGGAGCCGAGAATCTAGCGGCCGATCATCTCTCTCATCTAGAAGATCCTCACAAAGATGTTTTCGAGAACAAGGAAATCACCGAAACATTTCCTCTCGAGACTCTCGGTGTAGTGAATTCTAAAGACACCACCCCATGGTTTGCCGACATTGCAAATTACCATGCGGGGAACTTCATAATCAAGGGTATGACGACACAACAAAAGAGAAAATTCTTTCGTGACGCCAAGTTCTATTTTTGGGACGAACCTTATCTTTTTCGGGTTTGTGCGGATCAACTCGTTCAACGTTGTGTATTTGGTACCGAAGCCTCTAACATCCTTAGAGCGTGTCACGAGGGACCAACGGGTGGTCACCACGGTGCTAATCTCACGGCTAAGAAAGTGTTTGATGTCGGCTTCTTTTGGCCTACGATCTATCGCGATGCACACGCACTTGTGAAGTCGTGTGATTCTTGCCAACGCCAAGGAAAATCGTCGCAAAAGGATGAAATGCCGCAAAACATAATTTAAGTGTGTGAGATTTTCGACATTTGGGGCATTGACTTTATGGGGCCGTTCCCATCGTCTCATGGAAACAAGTATATCCTCGTCGCTGCCGACTACCTTTCAAAGTGGGTGGAAGCTAAGGCTTTACCTACTAATGATGTTCGTGTGATAGTGAAGTTTTTGAAGCAACTATTATCTCGGTTTGGAACCCCTCTTGCTATTATAAGCGATCGTCGAACCCATTTTTGTAATGACCAATTCGAACAGGTTCTAACGAAATATGAAGTTACAAATCGTCTTTCTACGGCTTATCATCCGCAAACGAGTGGGCAAGTCGAGGTTTCAAACCGAGTTTTGATGAGGATTTTAGAGAGGTCGATTGGAGAAAACCGTGCTTCATGGTCCGACAAACTCGATGACGCTTTATGGGCCTTTCGGACCGCTTATAAGACACATATCGGTTGTACTCCATATAAGTTGGTTTATGGAAAGAATTGTCATTTGCCCATTGAATTGGAGCATAAGGCATATTGGGCCCTTAAGCATGCAAATTATGATTTTAAGACCGCGGGAGATCACCGGAAAATACAACTTAATGAACTGGATGAACTAAGAGATAATGCTTATGAAAATTAATTGATTTTTAAAGAAAAGACTAAAAATTTTCATGATTCAAAGATTAAAAAACTGGGTTTTTAACGTTGGTGATTAAGTGTTACTTTTTAACTCTCGTTTAAATATATTTTCTAGGAAATTGAAATCTCGTTGGTCGGGTCCGTTTACCATAACACAAGTGTTTCCTTATGGGACCATCGAGCTAGCTCAAAATGATGGTCCTAACTTCAAGGTGAATGGACATAGGCTTAAGCACTACTCCAGTGGGGAAGTCCCTTCGTTGGACGACCTTGACCAAGTCACCTTCCCCAATGATAATTAGCATTGAGGGGATCGAGTCGATCTCATGACTCGGTAATCAAAAACGAGGTGCCACGTGGGGGAGATCCCATGCTTATCCTTTTTATGCTTTCTAATGTAGTTAATGAGAGGGGATTTGTGCCCTTCCAACTCGTTGTCTCGTGGTTGTTTGTGAATGTGATATCTAGATCATCATCATTGCCATAATTGAAGACTCTCGTGTTCGTTTACGTGAGCCTCAATCGTTTGCTTGAAGAGTTTTTCATGAATCCATGGCATATCCTTTATTGTTCTAACAATTATCTTTTAGCATAATTCATAAACGACTTTAGATATATTGTTGATCACCGTTTCCATGCTAGATCCTAAGCATTCGACTCTTCGTCTCTAGTATGGGCGTGCTCCACCTTTAGACTCGAAACATTGAAGACATTGTTTAATTTTAGTATGGGGGTGAATAGATACTTGCTTTGCTACGCCCTCACGTTTTCCAACTTTTAACGTTTCGTTTTGTTTTGTTGCTAATAAGGCTAAAAATGGCCAAATTTTAAAAAAATTTCTTAGTGTTCATAAGTGTTTTTAAGACACGAATGTATATTTTCCGATGGGTAGAATAAGAGTTAATTTTTTTGACTTGATGGGCATTTGGAGCCCTTTACATTCCTTAACCCGCTTGAATCAAGTTTTGCTAGACTATAGAGAACTTTAAAACGCGAAAGTCTTAGCTCATTCGGGTTAAGAACAAGAACTTTTCGCAAGTTCCTATAATTGATCCTAGAAAGTCACTTATCAAGGGAACTTTAAAATGCATTCTCTAAACTTGAAAAAGTCTAAGAAAGTGCAAGATCCTATAGGTGGCTTGAAAACCCAAAACTTCGATTTGATATAGTCTTAATGAAAGCTAATCAAAATTTAGCTTAATGGCTAAGTATTCACGAGTCTCTTTAATTAGAGGTCTTTAATTAATGAAGAACGAGAAGTGATAGAGTTAGACAAGTGATCATGCTAAACGTAGAACATGAAAATGTTCTTTCAAAAACTCATGTGTTTTTAATTGTGGCTTTTTCTCTCATAAGATCAATGCATTAGGAATAAAATAATTGCAATAAGTAAGGTCGTACGATATGAAAGGTTACTTAGCTTCTAGCACAAGATCGTTTAAAAGTTGCTCGGGGTTGAATAGAGTTTATAGCCAAGGCATAACTTATTGAAGCGGGATGCGAAGATTGGTGAAGATCCAAAAAGGCCCTAACAAGGCATCATGAGCTCTATTTTTGTTGCTAAAGATCCAAGATGATGTGAAGTATCATTATTACAAAATTAAAAAGAAGGATCGAGACACACGACGAAAAAAAATTACTCCCCTAAAGATAATGGAGAAAGTCTATCCAAAAAGACCCTAACAAGGTATGAGGATAAATATATCCAAGTCCTAAAAGGAGGCGGATCGTTGTATATCAAAATCCAAAATACAGATTGAAGAAAAATGATGAAGTCGTGGTCCAAGTATGAAGAATCTCTCAAAAACGTCAAGAGAAGAAATTCCGAAATATAAAGAGAAAACCATAATTTCAAGAACGTCTTCCGAAGATTTGAAGTATGAAGTACATGCCAAATATCGGTCCAAGAAAGGTCTCAAATCGTGAAACGAGTTATGCCAAGATATGAACTTAAGGAGATACACGAGAAGTCGTTTTAAAAGATTTTGTCCTTCGGCTAACTATCGATTAAATTGTGCTACTTTATTTTCGGACTAATAAATACTCAAAAAAGTCAATGTGAATCACTTGTGATCCATGAAAAATAGTTAAAAAATTCTAGAAACCTTTTTTTTTCATAATAACTAGGATTGCGGAGAGAAAAAGTATTACACAATTTGGATGTATGAGTAGTGTTAGCATTGTGACTTGTACCAACAATGATCTCGTTTTTGCACTTAGCATGGAATGTATGACAATCAAGGAGGACGAACTTTACTCTATGAGACATTCACTTGTTTCTATTCATTGACCCTAAAAGTCACTCTCGTGATGAAAATCATACATTATGTCTTTTACACATCTTCGTAGTATTGTAGCAAGTTTTACTCTTCAATAAAGGTTAATAAAATTGAATTTTGGAGATGCTTAGATACTTTATTACAGCATTGCGTGAGGGAACGGAAATGGTTTAGTATGGGGGAGTGATGAGATGGCATTTATACATGATCTCATCGTTCTTTTCGGGATTTAAATGCATAAAATGTCATTAAAATACCATATATATATGCTTGTGTTTGTTTACATGTGTATTTTAGGTATGGATATCGTGAAAAAGACAAAAGATCACAAGAAACAAAGAAAACGAACACGAGAAACCAAGCCGCACAATGAACCACGCCCTAGTTTGTGATTTATCAAAGAAAAACCTTTGAAGACTTGAAGATGTACAAGATTGATCCCTCATTTATGAAGAAATGACACTTAATACCCTTGTATATTCATAATTACAAGTTTGGTCCCTTAAGTTTGTCAAGTTTACAAAAAGGTCCTTCAACTTTGAATAATTGGCAAGTTTAGTCCCTCAACAATTCTAAATTTTCAATAATGATCCCTCATGAAGTCAAAGATCCATTGAAGACCTTCAAGTTCAAGAAAATTACACATTTAGTCCTTTTAAAATGGATTAAACATCAAAAGGGCCATTTGTGTAATTATACCAAAGTGATAAAAGCCCTAAATCCCTTTTCCTAAACTTTTTGTGGCCAATGTGTGAAAACAGAAACTTCAAAAACAAAGGGAATACGTTTGATAAGGCTGAAAGACTTTTTTTTACAACATTTCCCAAAAACCAAGGACCAAAGTTGTACCAAATAAACATTCAAATATTTATTGCGCCAAACACTTTTACTTTCCACTGATTTCAGATCAAAGGGAGTTACTATTCACCCCAAGAACCCAGTAACTCCTTCCACTTAAACAAAGGGTAAAATGAAATTACCTAGTCCCAAGCTTGACTCACCTCACCCCAAACTCGTCCCACACCAAAAATCCCAAATCCCACTACCCAAGTGACCCCACCATCCAACCCGTTAGCCAATGAAATGACACCCTCCTCTCCAAGCAATCCTATGTGGCAAGATCAACGCTTTAAGGCTACTACTTGGTCCCCAAGCACAAAATGAATGTCCAAGATCAAATTTGACAACTCATCAACAAAAAACGACCAAGGGCATTTTTGAGATTTCATAACTAGGGTTTTGATTTATTTTGCATTCTAGAATCGTCCTAAGTAGTCTATAAAAGGAGCCTCAACATGTGAGTAGCCCTTTGTTCCATATTTTAGCTAAATCCTTATAATTACTTTTTATGAAATAAAAGTTTGGTTTTCTGAAAATTGTGATTTTCTTTTATGTTTCTATAAAAGTTTGGTGTTTGGTTAGCTAAAGTCTGAGTTCCATTATCTGTTTGTTGGTTTTTGAGGAAAGGTTTTATGGATTAAAACTCTTGTTTTCAAAAAATCAGTTTTCATTGTTATTTGTTCATCCTTGTGTTTGTTGATTCTTAGCAGGTACAAGGAAGCTGGTGCTTGTTTAGCTAGCACCTAAGCTCACACATCCCAAAGCATGGATGTATGTTTTGGAGGTGCACTTCTCTAAACTCTTTGTATTTTTTTGAATATTGCATGATTTTTGATGAATTTGAATATTTGTTTGTGAATCTGTGATATTGTTGTTGAATCTGGTTATTTGAGGTTTGTTTGTTGATACTAGGTTTATTTCAGCTTGATTTATGGGTTAAATCTGAATAATCCTTTAAAAAATTGTTTGATCAGTTTATTAAGGGGTGTTTAGGTTAACTGCATATCCTTGTTTTGTGTTGACTTGAGTAGGGATTGGTTTGTACTTTTTGTTTGTTCTTGTTTATGTTGTGTATTTGGTCATTTATCTGCAAGTTTTGAGGTTCTAATCATCATAATCCAACAAAAGGTCTTAAAATATGTTATACTTATTGTTTTTGGATAAAATTTTGGGGACACCTAGATCTAAGGGTAGACTAGGGTTAACAAGTTCTAACTATTAGTTAATACAACCAGGGTAAGGGATTTAGGGTGTTGAAATTGGATTTGTAGTCATTTAGATCAGCAAAAGGATTTTGTGACAACCATTTGTTCATCAGTAATCTTTTTATGCTTGAATCTGTCTTTAATCTTTGAATCATTGTTTGAAACAAGTTTATTTTTGCTTATTGGACTTTATTATAGCTTGTGTATGCATATGGTTCATTTTGGTTGGCTTATTCATGCTTAAACTGCTTATTAGTTCATAATCTGCTTATTTGCAATTCTGTGTGGTATCTGGTGACTGTTTGCTTATTATGTATCAATTGGCTTAGTGGATTTGTGATTTCTTTCTTGATATTGACTCCTTACAACTTACTGGTTTTAAGGGTGCCCTTGTTATCCATTGAATCCAACTGAATCTCTCAAAAATCAATAGTCAAATAGTCAAAGCAGTGGGAACTCCTTTCCCCTGCTGCTAGCCACTGCTAGTGTGTTAGGACCATTGGAATAGTTAATTGTAGTAGGTAGACTAGGGGGTATGTAGTTCCTCTTAGTCCTAGTAGTAGTAGGAGCAAGTCGTGCTCCTGGTCCTAGTTAAAGTCAAACTTTATTATTTATTTATTATTCTGTTAGGATATGCATGAGATATGTTAGGAAAGGATATGCATATCAGTTCTACACGTTTTGTTTAATGATGTATTAGGGTTTCCTTGTAGTATAAAAGGAACCTTAGGCAGAAGGGTTACACACACCTTCATCAAATGTAATTCTAGTCATTATCAATATTAGAAATCCTTAGAAAGGATCAAGTCTTTATAGTTATTCTGTTCTTCTTTATAGTATTTGTATTCCGCACTTATATTGTGTATAGAGTCTCTCTGTGAATAGACTTGTGATTACAGAAGTCGTTCACCGTTCCTGACAGGCTGCAAGATCCACATCTAGTGGACCCTACAAGTGGTATCAGAGCCTGGGAGAGTCTCTGTACAAGAAGAATCAATTTTTCTTATTACTAACATTTTTTTATCATGTTTTCCTCAAGTTCTACTCAATCAGGAGAAGATAGCACTCCTAAAACTGTGCAACCTCAGCAGATCGTTGCTACGGTTTCCAACACAAATGGGAAATTCCCTCTTCTGAAAAAGGACGAGTATGATAGTTGGGCAATGAAGATGGAATGGTGGATCACTAACACTGATCAAGACCTTTGGAAGGTTATTCTGAATGGGAACAGCAGGAAGCTAACTGGAAGAGACAAGAATGGTAATATTACTCTTCTTGACCCTAAAACTCATGAAGAAATCATAGCCATTCAGAAGGAGGTCAAAGCAAAAACTATTTTGATTCAATCTCTTCCTGATGGTCACATGGGTGACTTCTACCATTTGGATGATGCTAGAGAGATCTGGAATGGAATAAAAGCAAGGTTTGGTGGGAATGAGGAGTCAAAGAAAATGCGAAGATCCATGCTGAGAGATGAATTCACAGAATTCAAAATCTCAGAATCTGAAGGTATTCATCAAGGGTATGACAGGTTCCAAAAGATATTGAACCAGTTGAATCAACTTCGGTCAAAACCTAACCATGGCGATATTAATGCAAGATTTCTTAGAGCCTTACCATACTCATGGAATCAGGTGGTAATCTCTCTCAAAGCAAAAGGTGGGCTTGACTATCTCAACTTTGATGATTTATTTCATAAGCTCAAAACTTTTGAACCTCATGTGAGAGGATATTCAAGTGATTCTTTTCCCACTCCTGCTAATTCTGCCTTTGTGAGTTCTATGGCATCCAGTCCCATGTCTTATACTAGTAGCCCAAGCAATACTGTGTCTTCTCAACATACTTTTCAGCATACTTCTGCTCCTGATCCTACAGCCAAGTCTGGTAGCATGGTAGAAGCCGTTCTTCATTCTTTTGTGGCTGATGTTGATGCTCAACAACAACTTGCTTTTGATGACTTCAAACAGGTTGATAAACTTGATCTGGATGAAATGGATCTTAAATGGCAGATGGCCATGCTCACTCTTAGGGTTCACAATTTTGAAAAGAAAGCTGGTCGAAAATTCAATTATAACCCAAGGGAGCCAGCAAGGTTCGATAGAAGCAAGGTTCGATGCTATAACTGCCAGCAGCAAGGTCACTTTGCAAGGGAATGCCCTAGAAAGAATGACCAGGAGAAGAGCAGATACTCAGCTTTTAAGGTTCAGGAGGTAAAAGATGACAAGAAGGCATTGGTATCTGTTGACTCTATGGTCAACTGGAATGATCATCAGACTACCACATTGGAATCAACTGAGTCCTTGACTGACGTGTTTGCAATGATTGTTAGGAATCTATCTGATGCAGAGGAAGCAGACGAGTTTGCTCTTATGGGCATCTCACCTCAGGTACAACATTGTCCTCTTGGTTGTCATGATAAATATTCAGAATTGTTGTCTCAATATAATGACGTAAATGATCAAAATGATAAGTATTTTTTAGAAGTTCAAGCCTATAAGGCTTCTTTAAACACATTGGAACAACAAAAGAGGTGGCTTCAAGATACTCAACGTGCGTATGAAGATAAAATTAGGATACTGAGCATCGATTTAGAAAACACAACAAATATGCTTAAATATACAGAAAAAGTAAAAGATGACAGTATCAAAGAAAAACAGGAGATGAAAGAAAGATTAGATGCTACACTGTTGAGATTTGAAAAATGGCAAAAGGCACCTAAAAATCTTTCAAAATTAATCAATAGTAGCATGTCTGGTAGGACTAAAAGAGGGTTAGGATTTGATAAATATATTGATTCAGAAGATGTGTTTGATTTATCTTTTTCGAGTGTCTTTGATGCCGACAAAGAGGAAGAGGGAGAACCTAGTTACAATAGGTTTAAACCAGCAGCAGAAAGGCATGTTGTCCCTCCACCTCTTACTGGAACTTTCATGCCCACTTCTAGGCATAATGACTTGGATGGATCACAGATGCATGAGTCCCCAAAAAGTTCTACTAATTCTAATGACTTTGTCTCGTGTACTTTCAGTGACAAAGCCAGTGACTCTGCATCAAGTGGTTCAAGTGAAGAGTCGAGACCTACAAGTTCCAAGTCGAATGATCATGCTGCTACTAGTGCTAGGAAGTGTGAAGAGAAAGTTACTTTTAATTCAACTGTGTCTAGTCCTGGTTTATTAAGTCCTAGGAAGATTGATTCTCCTAGAATTGTGTGTAATAAAGTTAGTAGTATGAAACAATGTCATTCTAATAAAAGGTCGATTAAAAAATGTTTTGTTTATGGAAGTTCATTTCATTTGATTAAAGATTGTGATTTTTATGACAAACATTCTTCTGTTCATCAAGCATTTCCTGCTCCTGGTCCACCAGGAGTTGCTCCATATTCTTCTAGAAGACTCAATCCTAGTGCTCAATCGTTTTCTTCTTCTAGAAGGACCTCTCCATTAGCTTCTGATCATTGGAGAAGCATTGGATTAACAACAAATAGAACCACCAGTAACTATTTTCAGAATTTTAATCCAATTTATCCACATAATTTTGACCACATGTATTTTGGTTTGGGAAATTTGGGAACTGCTGTTAAGCCCTCAGCAGGTTGTTCTTGGTCAAACAATAATACCAATATGATGCATAGGCAACCAAAGAACAACGGTGGATCTCATCAATCTTCTTGGCTCTCTACTAAAGATCCACAAGGCAGGCTCAAACCTGAAAAGGTTTGGGTCCCCTTAAGACACTAACTTTTGCATCTTTATTATCTTGTTGTTGTAGGTTACTCCATACCAAGATCCTACTCTAGGAATTGTTGATAGTGGATGCCCCAGGAGCATGACAGGAAATAAAAGTCTTCTATCTAACTTTGTACCATTTCAAGGCGGCAAGGTCTATTTTGGTGGAGGTGAAGGCAGGATCACTGGCAAAGGAACAATTCAGACGCCCAATCTTAATTTTGAGCAGGTCTACTATGTGGAAGCACTTCAACACTTCAACTTGATATCTGTCTCTCAGATTTGTGACAAGAAGCAGTTTGTTCTCTTTATGGATACTGATGCACTTGTGCTATCCAAAGACATTAAACTTCCGGATAACTCACAAGTTCTGCTCAGAATCCCTAGAAGACACAATCTCTATAGCATCAAGCTGAATGAAGTCAATCCTACTGGTCAAATAGCATGTTTGGTTGCTAAAGCCTCAGAAGATGAAGCCACTCAATGGCACATAAGGATGGGGCATGTGAACTTCAAGACCATTCACAAACTAGCAAATATGAACCTGGTCTCTGGTTTACCTCCCAAGTCATTTAGAAATGATATTAATTGTATTGCCTGCAGAAAAGGCAAACAACATAAAGCATCCTTCAAGGCCATTACTGCTCTCAGCCTTATAACTGAACCATTGCAGCTACTACACATGGATTTATTTGGTCCTACCTCTATTAGGAGCATCGACCACAAACAATTCTGTCTGGTGGTAACTGATGGATATAGCAGGTTTACGTGGGTGTTCTTCATGGCTGCCAAGCGTGAGACCTACTCAATTCTTAAAGATTTTATTACCCTTATAGAGAACCAGTTGTCCAAGACGGTTAAAGGTATTCGTTGTGATAATGGAACCGAGTTCAAAAATAAAGACCTCATAGCACTTTGTAATTCTAAAGGCATCAAAAGAGATTATAGTGCAGCAAGAACTCCTCAACAGAATGGCGTGGCAGAAAGAAAGAACAGGACTCTAATAGAAGCAGCAAGAACAATGCTTGCCGATTCCAAGTGTGACAACCCTGGTTTTGAGGTTCGTCACTTAGTTTTATTTTGTGCTAGTTGCGTGTCTTTACGTGTTTATGTGCTTATTGGTGTGTATGGATTGTGGTTTGGATATCGTTTCCGGTACGGGGTACCTTGTGAATGAAACGATGTGTGATGATTTCATGTTCATGAGTTCACATGGTAGTGACTATGAAGTGAGATGGTGTTATTTGGTGGTTCTAAGTATACGTATATGTATTATAAAAAATCGTATTTTTTACGATTTACGGTTTAGCATTTAGAGGTCGCGGACGAGGTAATTAGTCATATGAATATTTTTCGGGATGGTTTTAAGTCATTTAGGACTTAGTTATAAAGTTTATTGCAAAATTTGAGATTTTTTTTAAAAGTGTATATTTTACGTCTTTTACGGAAAAACGCGTAAATTTGACTAGTTTTATGGTTTTGTGGTTTTGGAAGCTTTAGGAGCTAAAATAAATTAAGGAAAATTAAAGTAATATTAATAACATAATATTAAATAATAAAAATAAAAAAACGAATTTAGGGGTGTTTGGGTCGGTTTAGACGCACCAAAGAAGAAAGAAAGAAGGGAAAAGCCCAAAACAGGCCCAATGGACTTGTAATGGGATTAGGGGGGCTTTAGGACTTAACCAAACCCAACTCATAACCATAATAATCAGGTTTTTAACCTCCATAACATCTCCTAGCCGAAATTCATCAATGATGGCCAATTAGGGTTCTTCAAAAATTAGGTTTTCTTCATCTTCTATTAATTCAAAGGTAAAACCTTCTTAACCCTTTTCATATTAAATGTTTTTAATGTTTCTATGATCATATGATGGATTAGTTTAGGGTTTAATTAAAAACAGTATATTAATCATATTTTAATGATTAAATAAATTAGGGCTTGTAATTAGAGGGATTAGGGTTAATTAATGAGGTTGATTTTGTTAAACCCGTTTTTAAAAACTGGGCAGAATTTTGAGTCAATTGTTTTGATCATATCGGGAGTTCTAGGAACATTCAAGATGCAATCCAAGTATCCCTAAAAAGGTAATTGAAGTGGCTTTCCAATGCAAGAAACGAGAACTAAATTGGAGGTCGGGAAGTGGGTCAAAAACAGGTTACAACATTCGGAGATCAAAACAGTTTTGAATTCAGCCTGTTTTCTTTTTAAGTTTTGGGTTGTTTGGGGTACATAGGGTTGCATTGGGATCTTCTCACGAACATGGAAGATGGTTTATATATTGTAATAAGTATCTGCACTTGGGATAAGGTTGTGGTTTAGGGTAAGACCCTCTAATGGTAACAAACTTTTCATACGTTTAAAATCAGTAAATTCTGGATAGATAGCAATATATACACATATATCGGGGCCTTAACAGTAGCTTTAAGGTTAGGGCAAGTGGGAGGATTTAACTAACATGTATAAACGTATGAATATTCCTTTTACAGAAACCATGGGTATGTTTAAGTGGATGTTTGACTTAAAGTTTTGAGACCTAAAAACTGGGACTGTTTTGTGTAAAATTATGAACGGGATAGTTATTAAACTTAACCAAGTTAGGGACTTGTTAAGGAAGGGTAATGGGGTGATTAGAGCTTATGAATGAGGTATTATATGGGAATAGGCTAGATGTCCATCATAGGTTGATGAGCCATCTTGGTGATTGGTTCGGGTATTGATTGTATGTTTTTGGTTTGTTAGCTCGTTGCTAGTGCGAGGACTTGTGAAGAAGCTATTAGGTGAGTTTCATAGTCCCATGTTTATTATTGCTTTTGAATTCCGGATGGGATGGAAGAGACACTGTGTTGAGTTATTTATAAATTGATGCTGTGAATGTTTTAAGGTTTGAGATGGACTTGTGTGTACATTATGTGATTAACTGCTATGTGATTCTTGTTTGTGTATGGTTTGGATCGGAAAGGTACATAGGTGTATGGGCGCCTATGGTACTATGGTTGTTGGAAGGCGTGATGCCTTGGAAATTATGATTGTTGGTAAGGCGTGATGCCTTGGAAATTGTGGTTGTTGGTAAGGCGTGATGCCTTAGAATTGTGATGATTGATTAATCTTGAATGCTAGTTGTTAATGCATACTTGTAGCACATTGTCCATATGTTATTGTGTTGATGGTTGTTATTCACAGCTTGTAACTGATTTGGCGTTGGAGTCTAAACCTATGACTCTCACCAACTTTATGTTGACGTGTTTTAGTGTCTCTTTCAGGTGTGAATATGGTTAAGCTTGAGGATAGAAGTGGCTAGACTTGGATGCCTTAGGATTGCATATAGAAGGAGATCCCCGTTCCTTCTTAGTTTTTATTTCTTTATTTAAATAAGTGATACTGTTGGCACCTATATGTTTGTTTTGTTTGTGTTACTTGTTTGTCTTGGGTAAGAGGTAGGACTATTACCTACTTACCTAGACTCCTGCATGTTGAGATATTGTCATGACATTTGTGTCGCCATTTATGACATTTCTTATATCATTTAGTTATCTCTATAGACACGCTATTATTGTGATGATATCCATACGTCGTGCCCCATATTCCGCCATGGTGGGGTGTGACAGAATGGTATCAGAGACAATGGTTATAGAGAATTAGGTTGCCTAGTCGTGTAGCCTAGTCTATAGCTTAAGGGTCCCTGCATATAGGCGTCATAGGAGTATGTGTGCATTTTATTATAATTGATGTGTTTGAATGTTATTTATTGTAATGTTTTGACTAGTATGAATTGAACCATAGTAAGTTCATACTTAGCCACATGTTATTTTCTTTTTGGGTTGTGACTAGTGCGGGTTGAAGCATAATCGTCCACACTAGTCATTGTCGTATTTTGCTTAAATTGTAAATTATAGTACATAATTTGGTACATGGTAGTTATATCTTTTGTTGGGTTATTTTATGTACCTAAGGTACAGTATTTTTCTTTTGATGTTTAAGTCATGTTCCCTAAGAATCGTGTGGTGGTTCGAGTTACTAGGAGTACATAGGTAGGAAGGATTTTAAGCCGTTTCCACTCTTATGGGCGACATGAATTATAACTGATTATGTTTTCGTTTTGGATTTAGCCTATGCTGTTTTAGCTAGACTATGGATTTCTGTATTCCAAGAGTATTACTATGTTATTTTAATAGATGGAGTTTTGGACTTTATTGGTAATGTGGTTATGAGCTTATGTGAGTAGATGGATTTATGTGTTATATGTTGTATTGATTCTTATAAGTGTCATCATAGGAGGGAGTGCATTGGGGAAAGGGTAATTGTATAAGTATGGTGGCCAACATAGTTATACAAGTACCACAACTTCAATGGGTTCCCAAGTATGGTTGCATGAAAGAAGGTAGTACATGCTTGTATATGATGAGATGTAGAATTTGGGTATACGTATTTTATATGGGTATATGTAATGGCTACCTACGATATGGCTATTGTTCTTTTTGTGTTATATGTTTTGGGTTATAGTTGTGTTGTGTGATTTTGGGGTCACACGATATGGTTTGGTTTTGGAGGTGGGCTTTATGCCTTGTTGTGGCACGGTAAGATGGTGATTACTCGTATGGAAAAACGAGCGTATAAAGCGATTGATTGACTTACGTGTATGATAACGAGTATGTTTGGGGGATTCAATAGGTATACATATGCGGATGTATATATACTACTATGTGTTAAGTTATGGTATATGGTCGTTCACTAGTTATTATAACTTGAACGTACCTTGTGTTTGTTCGTGTTTTATGGTGCTGGAGTTTGGTGGAGTTTCAACGACGTTTTGAATCTTTTGAACTGTGTCTTGTAGCATATTCTTTGAGTTTCGTATTTCACGTCTATGTTTTAAAACGGTGTTCTTGGTTTTAAGTCTACTGAAATAACCTGGGATTTCTTTTGAGATAATGAAATCTTTTGTGTTGAGTCTTACATTTCTTTTGGTTGGTATATGGAAAAAGGGGACTTAGAAATCTAGTATAGGGTTAGATAGTTGGTCATATTCGGTCAAATAAGGGTAAGGTGTTGGGGTCGTGTTTGAAACAAGATGTAACATAAGATTTCTTTTTAGTCAACACTTATTTATTTCAAATTCTAAAAGACTTTCTTTAAAATAAAGCGAAGTAAAATCACTTTCTACTTGCATAGTTTATATAATTGGGTTTAACCGATTCACGTCATTTATAATTATTAATTCAAGGTTAAATTGAGTTTATGAAGATTTCACATACAATTTTATCTTTCATTAATATAAAACTGTTTCGGTCATAACTTGTTCGTTTTTAGAGCTTTTTAAGTGATTCAAAAGCAAAAAAAAAAAAATTATGTACTCGGAACATACTTTTCAAATATTCAGAATGTATAGCCATGGGAGGTCAGTGGACTGGTCAGAATTGTTGTACAAGTTTCGGGTTAAAGGTTGAGTTTGAATAGTAGTTTATTTTTATGATTTGGGATACACGGGATACCTAGTCTTTGAGTTGAGTTTTGAGTTCGTCAAGAGGGTTGTTTGTAGATTGTTTGAGTCACATAGATGTGGAAGGTAATATTAATAAAAAAAAGAGATATATATTCTTTTGGAAAAGTCGATCTTTTGCACGGTTTAAATAATATGTTACGGGGCGTAATATGTTTTGGTTGCCATTGGGTGTTTCTTGGATTATTTTTCGTGGTCATGGGTCATTTTGAATTGATACATGTTCTGGGTTTGAGTTTTCTTTTGAGTCTCGTGGTTTTTGACTTGTTTTAATTGGTGCACGTGAAATGTCGTTAGTCATCCGATGGTTTGATTCATTGATCGTATCTGATGGATTCAGGATGTAGTTTTGGTTTCATATTGTTTGGGAGCGTTGAGGTAGTCGTATGAAAGACTTGGTCGCGCCTACACGCTTAAGTAGGTGACCATGAGAGAACGGTCGGAATACCCTTAGTGGGGAGGAAAGAAGTTGTAGACGAACTAGTGTGGTCATGAGGTCTCTTAGGAGTACCAAGGAGATGAATAGAGATTTGTGGGATATTAGCACAAGAAACGCGCCATAGAGAGTGTTGGAAGGGGAAGTAATACCTCAAAGGTAATTATGATTGTTCGTAGGGCATGTAAGTTTTCTGAAAATTTCCTGAAATTTAGTAGGTTCGCCTATTACTGTGAGGTAGAACCATAAATAGAGCAAGTAGGGGAGGTGAGAGGAGTTGTAGTTAGTGCCTTTCCAAGGCAAATCGTTGATGGAGTGATTTAAAAACAAGAGCTGTTAGAAATTACAAGGAATACCGGATAAATGTTGAGTTGCTTAGTAGTAGACTGGATGTGGAAGGAGGTTGAGTGGTTCGATGAGAGGAAGTACCGGTCTTTTAAGATGCGTGTAGAATTTTGCAAGTAGAATGAGGTAGGAATTTATTCGTATTGCCGCTAAGAGAGGGTGCAAGGAGGACATAGTTGAAACTGCTAAGGGTGTTGTATGAACGCTTTGGGTTTACGGTTATGTATTTGGCTTCACCAAAGCACTAGCGGTTTTCATGGTGTCAATGAACCAAGTGTGCATGAACTTGTATAAACGAGTTGTCATCGGTAGCGTCGACGACATCTTGAACTACTCAAATCTGAGAAGGAGAGTGCGGCGAATTATGTGTTGGTTTTGGGGTGGAGTTATACGTGAGATTTTCGAGTGTGAGTTTTTAGTATTAAGTTTACCATGATGCGTAGTTAGAGATGATGGAGTATCATGGAACCAGCAAGGGGCGAAGTGAAGAAGGACGAGGAAGCATTTTGGAGGCTGAAGAGGTGGATTGGATAATGGGCCGATCTTAGCATTATCAGAAGGACTGGATGAATTCACGAAGCATGACGATACGTGGAGCAGGGATTTGGACGCGTACGAGGACGACAAAGAAAGGCGATCGCTTATACGTTGCAGGAACTGAAGATTTGGAAGAACTAGATGGACTTAGTTAGTGGGGCTGGATTGTTATATCTGCCTAGAATGCTAGAGGCATTTGGTGTACGAGACGTGGAGAATGATCTATACGGATCATGAACATCTCCAACACATATTCAATCATCTCGATTGACCTTTTGGCAAAGGTTATGGGTGGAGTTAAGTGATGAAAGAAAATTGCAAGGCCAAGTACCATCTGGGAAAGGGAAGCATAGTTGATGAGACATGGAATTAGAAGAATGAAGTGAAGCTGAGAGGAACTTGAACTATATGGATGCCGTATTAGGGTGGTTTGCATGAAGGATGTAGGTTGCACGAGTTGATTTGTCTAAAGTAGAGAACGCGTCAACATGTATGTTGCGTGGCTTGGACAATCATATGAAGAAAGGGGCGTAGACTATACTTCCTACATAGATAGGAGTAGCTTAGAAAGGGTAATGTAAGGACGAAATTGGTGAAAGTGACGAGAGTTGGGTGATAGTCGATAGACTGACTAATTCATCTCATATTTTAAGAGGAATGAGAAGTCACGTAGTTGAGAAGTTGGAAGAATTGCGTACGAATGGGATGGAATAGAGGGTTATGCGTAAAAGTTAGCGTAATATGTATGGAATGCCTTATCAAGGTATATGGCAAGGGAAGAAACGATGGGAAGCATCACATCGTGAGGTATGGTATGAGTTGAGTAGGAAGAAGGACGTGTGTATTGAAGCGAAGCATGAATGAAATAGGAACCGGAGGTAAAACTTTGGTAGAGCTTAATGAGTAGAATAAAGCACAACGCATGCTAATGCTGTCGTAGTGTGGAAAAGGAAATGGCACTGAGTTATACTGATTGTTTGGGAGGATTAGTATCGATAATCGAATGGATGAGGAGTTATAGGTGTGATATGCCATAGGGACGAAGGGATTGGTCTAACTGAGATAACCATCCTTCTGAGGATGTGTATAGATCGTAAGTTGATTTGGACTGAAAGAACTAATGGTTATGTGAAAGACCGTCATAGGTCCCTTTGTAAGGAAATTGGAAATTTTAAGTAGTTTGGGGTACGGACTAAAGGGAGTTTCACCCATAGTAACGGGTGGTATGTTTTGGTAAAATGGAAGAGTTGATGTAGAGCTTTGTAGGTCCAGTCATGATCTTTGGAAAGATCGGACCAGTATCATATGAGCATAGAATTACATGGGAGAAATGAGTTGTATACATGATACATTTCATGTATTGAGATTGGTAAAGGTTGTTTGAGAATGCATCTTGCATGTACGGTTATTCGGGACTTGTGTTAATGAGAGTCTTTGTTTTATCAAAGAGTCATCTAGGAGATTTATTGACTGTGAGGTTAATGTAAAGATTTTACTAGTTGAAAAAGTTCGTTATTCTCGGTATCTAATCGAATTGATTTCCGGTTAATTGTGTGAGATTAGTTGTTCTTGGTGAAACAAATATTTTTGGTTTTGGTAAAATAAATGTGCAAGACTATAAAATAAAGGACGAGAAATTAAAGCTACAACTAGTTGAAACGAAAATGGTGCAATATTTAAAACGTTAAAAGTAAATGACGTGAAATTAAGTGACGTAAACTTAAAACTTAACGTAAAGTGAATTGACAATAAAATAAAAATGCGGAACGAAATTAAAAATAGACTAAAAATAAAACGAGAAAAATCAACATTTTAACCTAAGCAAAATATTAAAACAAAACAAAAACACCCAATCGGAATACACCCGATCGGAATCCAATCGGAATCCGATCGGAATGTACCCATCGGAAAGGTTCAATCGGAATGTTAAAAGGGAACACCGATCGAAATGTTTGAAAACATCACCGATCGGAATATCAAAACTAGAAACAAATCGGAATGTGGTAAATCGTCCAGATCGGAATATATAAAAGATGGCGTAATCGGAATATACTAAAATGAGCAAATCGGAATGTTGGGGCAAATAAGCATCAAATCGGAATACATGAAACCCTTTTCCGATCATACGATCGGAATGAAGGGGTGGAAGTCTGCTCGGAAAGCACCAATCGAAAAGGGGTTTATGACCCTTTCCGATATCCCTAGTTCCGACAATATAGCAAGATGAATAAGCTATGGAATTGAGCTTATTACATAAGCTAGCTCGAATCAAACAAAAAGCTGATCAAATAAGCACTTAAAACAACTTATCAAACTTAAAATAAACAAACTTTAAAATCAAAACATAAAAAGATGAACTTTTTAAGAAACCTTTAAATCAAACAAGCATTAAGATGAAAATAAGATCAAAGATGAACATGAATCAAAGATAAGCAAGATAAGAAAGGTAGAAGAAGATGATTAAAAATAAGAACTTGATTAAAAGAAAAGATTCAAAAATTAAAAGTCTTACTTGAATTAAAAGTGCGTAACATGAAATTAAAAAGCAAGAAAGTAATTAACAAAATAAAAATGGTGGAAGTGGTGGTTTGTCAAACCACCCAACAACTAGAAAAATGAAAACTAATGGTCTATTTATAGTGGTGATTAGGGAGGGGCTTAGGAAGCTTCCTCCCTCTTTCCTCTTTTTCTTAATTGCGTCATTAGGTCCCTCCTTTCTTTAATCTTCTTAAATTTTGGACTAAAATGATTTTGTCTCGGGATTTCTTTGAACTCGCCTTGTATTTTCTTCATAAATAAGATTCGAGTTCTTCGGCTTTTAATAAACTTCCGTCTTTTGACTTTTTCTTCGATAAATCTTCAGAATTGGTCTTGGACTTCCGTTCTTTTTCCACTCTTGATCTTTCGACTTCATCTTTCGTCTTTTTCTTCGATAAAAGCCCGTGAATGCTGTGTTTTCTCCACTTTTTACCTTTTCGTCCTAAATCACAACAAAAACACAAACCACGCATAATTCCGACAAAAATGACATAAAATACACGTTTCGGCTCGGTTATTATTGCAATTAAGTGGTAAAAAGGATGGGTGTTTTCACACCTATCAAATCCCCTACACTTAACCATTGCAATGTCCTCATGCAATGCATTAGTTACAAAGCAAGTTTACACTTTTCATCATAATCAATCCATGTTGGCCTTTATTAAAGAGAGAGAAAATTATAAACTTTCAAAGTAAAGAAATTAAAAACATACCTTGGGTTTTGGAAATGTCGTGAATGATCATCATCCTCAAGTTTTCACTTTCTCCAAACCAAGCTTAGAAACGAGATCATTGTTATTATAAGTTAGCAAACTATCACGAACTCATGTGGGTCAATTATTCACTTAGACTCCCTTATTCCTAGGTGTATCTCTTATATTTTATTTTTGTCTTGAATGATCACGAGGATGCATTATTTGACTTATTTCGATAGTTATTTAAGCCAAAAATAAAGTGAACGATTTAATCAATAGTTAGCTAAAGGACCAAATCTTTTAAAACTGCTTCTCGGGACCTCATAAAGTTCATATCTTGGCATAACTCGCTTCACGATTTGAGACCTTTCTCGGACCGATATTTGGCAGCGACTTCATACTTCGAACCTAGAGAGATGTTCTTGAAATAATGGTCTTCTCTTCATAATGGGAATTTCTTCACTTGAAGTTTTGAGAGATTCTTCATCTTTAGACCACGACTTCTTCATTTTTCTCCAATCTTTATTTTGGATTTTGATATACAACGATCCGCCTCCTTTTAGGACTTGGATCTATTTATCCTCATACCTTGTTAGGGTCTTTTCGGATAGACTTCTCCATGACTTTTGGGGAGTTCTTGCTTTTCGTCGTGTGTCTCGATCCTTCATATTGATTTTTGATAAATGATTCTTCACATCACTTTTGGATCTTTAGCAACAAAATGTAGCCCTCATGCCTTGTTAGGGCCTTTTCGGACTCTCCAATCTTCGCATCCCGCTTTAATGAGTTATGCCTTGGCTATGAACTCTAATCCGTACCGAGCAACTTTTAAACGATCTGGGGCTAGAAGCTAAGTAACCTTTTAAATCGTACAACCTTATTTATTGCAAATAAATTTATTAACAAGCGGAGGGAGAACATGCTTATAATTAACTCACATAAATTCACGAAAGAATACCAAACTTATAATTGACTCTATCATCTCTCGTTCTCCACAATTTAAAATCTCAAGGAATGAGACTCGTAGATGCTTAGCCTATTAAATCAAAGTTTTGGGTTTTTGAGTCGCCTATAGGATCTTGCAAATTCTTAGACTTTTTCAAGTTTAGAAATCGCGTTTTAAAGTTCCCTTGATAAACGACTCTCTAGGATCAATTATAGGAACTTGCGAAAAGTTCTTGTTCTTAACCCGTGAGAGTTAAGACTTTCGCGTTTTATAGCTCCCTATATAAAAGCCTAGCAAAACTTGACTTAAACACGTTAAGGATACTAGCTAGAGTAAACTTAGATAAGTAAACTCGGGTTGAGTCAAAAGATTCACAACGTTTGAAAATTAAAACCACTTTATTGAAATTTATTCTAATAAGGAAAGAAAATAACTATAACAAAGGAAAATACAACTATACAACTAGGCCAAAATAGATTAAAAATTTTGAAAAATGTCGAAAAATTGATTTTCCGGTTAAAATGAGGACAAATACAAGGAAAAGGCCACTTAACTTCGATAGAAGTCCCCCTACACTTAATATAAACATTGTCCTCAATGTTTAAGCATGTGGGAGTAAACTCCCCTACACTTAGGACATTTTGCACTTTTGTTTAAATCTCGCGAAGGAAAAGACAACTAAAGAGATTCCTATTTTAATATTGAGAAATATAAAATAGTGAATAGAAAAGAGTTTAGGATAGAACCGGGAAGAAGGGAACACGGAGTCACGGTTCGTCAAAAGTCATCAAGAGTGTGTCTTTGAAGCTCTAATCCCTGCACATGATAAGAAAGAAAGCAAGAAACACCACGGGGCTCCCCCTACACTTATGGTGAAAATAGATAGATAATTGGGTTACCTCCCAAAAAGCGCTTGTTTTTGTTAACCGAGTCACGAGCCTGACTCGTCCCCGAATTAAATAGTCCATGGGGAAGCCTCGAATGCAATACCGGGATCAAAGACCTTGTCCTCGTTCCCGGTTGACATCAACAAAGGAGAGGCGGGGGGATAAGTCTTGAATGGGAGAAAAACCCTTTCAACATACGAAAAGTATGTGAAATCAAGATCCACGGGAGGTGGGGTGGGTAAAGTAAGCACATTTTCCTCCCCCAAAGACAATGGATGCTGAGCAAGCGGCAAAGCCGTATTGTTATCAATCATAGCATAATCAATGTCACCTCCCGGGTCAAAGAACTCATCCTCCGTGATAGTGGCTAAAGGGAAGGATGAAAGGTGCTCGAGAGGGGGACTTGGGACAATATCTTCCTTCAGCAAATTATCAAAAATAATGTCCCCCTCTGTGTCAGAATCATCAATACCTGGAGGGATGGAGTGGATGTCGATTTCTTCCAGCAATGGGTCATTATCTTCAACGGGAGGAATAGATGGAGGCAAAGACTCGGAAAGAGGAGGAGAAGTCAACGCTTCGATTTGATCAATAAGAAGGTGTACTTTCCGTAATCTATCTCGAAGAAGCACGTCTTCCACCTTATCCACAAGATCATGTTCATCGGTGAACTTCTCGTAAACCGGAGAGAATAAATCGTCATCACCCGCATCTCCTGATGGAGATTGAGAAATTTCAAAAGTGAATTTCTCATAGCTTGGAGAAAAATCGACATCATTAGGATCAACCTCTTCCGTAAGAGCAACGTCGTCCTCAAGCTCCATAGCAGCCGGTATGTCACAAACCTCATCATCAAACACTTTATCAAGAGCAACATCACTAAGCTTACTCAATGTATCACAATCCTTGGACACGTTTGGGATATTGAGAGGAGGAATGACAATAGCACTAGGACATTGAGCCGTAAGGTCATTCCAAGAAATAGTAGGCTCATCGTCATCATCATCATAATAGTTTGGATACACCAGCGGAGGAGTATAAGTCTCGATATTCGATATTTGCTCCTGTCGTTTATCCTCTTGGTATTTCTCGATGATCTTGTTGCAAGTTTCTTGAATTTGTTGACTTTGCTTAACAAGAGAGTCCCATTGTTCGTGGGGGCTCAAATGTTCGAAGGAGGGTGGATGATCGATGGGGTGTTGTGGGGGTTCAAAATGTTGAAAACCTGAATTATAGCATGGTTGTGGCTCATAGTAGTTCATCGGTTGAGAAGAATTAGAAACCGGGTTTGGTTCATAATAATCCATTGGTGACGAAAACTGAGGAAACGGATTTTGCTCATAATAATTCATTGGTTGACAATAATAAGTATCGTGAGGACCCCCACAATTTTGGCAAGAAGGGTAAGGAGAAAAGTCGGGTGCGTCTTGTGGATAGCTATTTTCATTGTCATAATTGTACCCCGGTTCTTGCCCGTGAACAGACTGGTATTGAACCGGGCACGAAACATGCCAATGAGAATCGCTTCCACAATAGATGCACGGGGAAAGAGTAGGTGGGTTCAAAAAGGACAAATTAAGTGAGTGGCACAAAGGACAAAATCCTGGTATTAATTGTGTATCTTTGATATCGTTTCCGCACCGCTCACATGTACACCATTGACAAGAGTTGTTCCCAGATAATTGTTTCCCACACCGGACGCAATGGACATAAAAATCCATAAAGAAAGATAGATAAGCAAGAAGAATATTTTTGGTGCAAAACTTTGAAAAAGAAATGCTTTTTATGATTTTTCAAATGTTTTTGTATTTTTGAAAATATTTGGACACGAAAAATAACGTTCACAAGTGAACGGATCCCAAAAGCCAACACGTCTATCACAAAAGACCGTAGATCCTCACGAAAAGAGCCGGCAGCGGCGCCATTTTAATATAAAGATTTTACTAGTTGAAAAAGTTCGTTATTCTCGGTATCTAATCGAATTGATTTCCGGTTAATTGTGTGAGATTAGTTGTTCTTGGTGAAACAAATATTTTTGGTTTTGGTAAAATAAATGTGCAAGACTATAAAATAAAGGACGAGAAATTAAAGCTACAACTAGTTGAAACGTAAATGGTGCAATATTTAAAACGTTAAAAGTAAATGACGTGAAATTAAGTGACGTAAACTTAAAACTTAACGAAAAGTAAATTGACAATAAAATAAAAATGTGGAACGAAATTAAAAATAGACTAAAAATAAAACGAGAAAAATCAACATTTTAACCTAAGCACAATATTAAAACAAAATAAAAACACCCAATCGGAATACATTCCGATCGGATTCCGATTGGATTCCGATCGGGTGTATTCCGATTGGGTGTTTTTGTTTTGGTTTAATATTTTGCTTAGGTTAAAATGTTGATTTTTCTCGTTTTATTTTTAGTCTATTTTTAATTTCGTTCCGCATTTTTATTTTATTGTCAATTTACTCTTCGTTAAGTTTTAAGTTTACGTCACTTAATTTCACGTCATTTACTTTTAACGTTTTAAATATTGCACCATTTTCGTTTCAACTAGTTGTAGCTTTAATTTCTCGTCCTTTATTTTATAGTCTTGCACATTTATTTTACCAAAACCAAAAATATTTGTTTCACCAAGAACAACTAATCTCACACAATTAACCGGAAATCAATTCGATTAGATACCGAGAATAACGAACTTTTTCAACTAGTAAAATCTTTATATTAAATCTTTTAATCGGTCCTCCTCGTCCAAACATGGTTGGTTGACAAAGCTCCTCCATGGTCCGAAGATCGGGCTGTGGAAGAACATTGTTGTTATTATTAGGGTGCGGTGGATTATTGTTGTTTACACCTGACATAGCTAAATCTTCCTGAGGCTCGGGCTCTTGATAATTAGAAGATCTAGTACGCATGCACCTACAAAGACAAAATAAAAAGAAACCAAACACAAAAACAATATATATACACAATAAAGATAAAATCTTTTTGGATTTTTGAATTTTTGAATTTTTATGGATTTTTATCAATTTTTAATTTTTCTATGGTTTTTTTGAAAATTTTTGTGCAAGAAAATAACGCTCACAAGTGAACGGATCCCAAAAAGCAACACGTCTCTCACAGAAAACCATTAATCTTTACGAAAAGAGCCGGCAGCGGCGCCATTTAATACAAGGCTTTTGACACCCTGTAAGAAAATTAAAGTTCGTTGTGTTGGTCTAATCGAATTGATCTAGGTTCTCTATGTGACTCTATTGTTTTTGGTGAAACAAGATTTTTAGTTGTTGTTTTTAAATTTAAAAGTGCAAAGACGTAAAAGTAAATGTCGTTGAAAGTAAAGTGGCGTTGAAATTAAATCTAAATCTAATTAAAACAAAGTACACAATGTCCTAAGTGTAGGGGAGTTTACTCCCATATGCTTAAACATTGAGGACAATGTTTATGTTAAGTGTAGGGGGGACTTCTATCGAAGTTAAGTGGTCTTTTCCTTGTATTTGTCCTTATTTTAACCGGAAAATCAATTTTTCGACATTTTTCAAAATTTTTGATCTATTTTAGCCTATTAGTTTTTCCCTTTGTATAGTTATTTTCTGTCCTTATTAGAATAAATATTTAATAAGTGGTTTTAATTTTCAAACGTTGTGAATCTTTTGACTTAACCCGAGTTACTTACTTAAGTTACTCTAGCTAGTACCCTTAACGTGCTTAGGTCAAGTTTTGCGAGGCTTTTATATAGGGAGCTATAAAACGCGAAAGTCTTAACTCTCACGGGTTTAGAACAAGAACTTTTCACAAGTTCCTGTAATTGATCCTAGAGAGTCGTTTATCAAGGGAACTTTAAAACGCGATTTCTAAACTTGAAAGAGTCTAAGAAGTTGCATGATCCTACATGCGACTCGAAAACCCAAAACTTTGATTTAATAGGCTAAGTATCCACGAGTCTCATTCCTTGAGATTTTAAACTGTGGAGAACGAGAGATGATAGAGCCAATTATAAGTTCGGTATTCTTTCGTTAATTTATGTGAGTTAATTATGAGCCTATTCTCCCATCGCTTGCTAATAATTTATCTGCTAATAAATAAGGTTGTACGATTTGAAAAGTTACTTAGCTTCTAGCCCAAGATCGTTTAAAAGTTGCTCGGTATGGATTAGAGTTCATAGCCAAGGCATAACTTATTGAAGCGGGACGCGAAGATTGGCGAGTCCGAAAAGGCCCTAACAAGGCATGAGGGCTATATTTTATTGCTAAAGATCCAAAGTGATGTGAAGAATCATTTATCGAAAATCAATATGAAGGATCGAGACACACGACGAAAAGCAAAATACTCCCCAAAAGTCATGGAGAAGTGTATCCGAAAAGACCCTAACAAGGTATGAGGATAAATAGATCCAAGTCATAAAAGGAGGCGGATCGTTGTATATCAAAGTCCAAAATAAAGATTGGAGAAAAATGAAGAAGTCGTGGTCCAAGTATGAATCTCCCAAAACTTCAAGTGAAGAAATTCCTATATGAAGAGAAGACCATAATTTCATGAACGTCTCTCAAGGTTTGAAGTATGAAGTCGCTACCAAATATCGGTCCGAGAAAGGTCTCAAATCGCGAAGCAAGTTATGCCAAGATATGAACTTTATGAGGTCCCGAGAAGCAGTTTTAAAAGATTTTGTCCTTTAGCTAACTATTGATTAAATTGTTCACTTTATTTTCAGACTTAATAACTATCGAAATAAGTCAAAAATGCATCCTCGTGATCTAAGACAATAATAAAATATAAGAGATACCCCTAGGAATAAGGGAGTCTAAGTGAGTAATTGGCCCACATGAGTTCGTGATAGTTTACTAACTTATAATAACAATGATCTCGTTTTTAAGCTTGGTTTGGAGAAAGTGAAAACTTGAGGATGATGATTATTCATAACATTTCCAAAACCCAAGGTATGCTTTTGATTTCTTTATTCTGAATGTTTTTAATTTCCTATCTCTTTAATAAAGGCTAACATGGATTGATTGTGATGAAAAATGTAAACGTGCTTTGTAACTAATGCATTGCATGAGGACATTGCAATGGTCAAGTGTAGGGGATTTGATGTGTAAACACCCATCTTTTCTACCACTTAATTACAATAATAACCGGACCAAAACGTGTATTTTATGTCTTTTATGTCGGAATTATGCGTGGTTTGTGTTTTTGTTGTGATTTAGGACGAAAAGGTGAAAAGTGGAGAAAACACGGGAATTCACGGGCATTTACGGACTTTTATTGAAGAAAAAGATGAAAGACGAAGTCAAGAAGTCAAGAGTGCAAAAAGAACGGAAGTCCAAGACCAATTCTGAAGATTTATCGAAGAAAAAGTTAAAAGACGGAAGTTTATCAAAAGCCGAAGAATTCAAGTCTATTTTATTGAAGAATTTAAAGACGAGTTCAAAGAAATCCCGAAGCCAAAAGTCCTTTAAGTCCAAGTTTAAAGAAGATTAGAAGAAAAGGACTAACCATGCAATTAATGAAGATTAAAAGTAGGAGGGACTTAATCTCGTAGTTAACAAGAAATGAAGGAGGGGAGGAAGCTTCCTTAATCCTCCCCTATAAATAGTCATTAGTTGTTAATCATTTTCTTTGTTGACTAATAGTGACAATTAGTTCTTCCATGGTTGGCTAGATTGACAAACTAGTTCTTCCACTTTATTTTATGCACTTTTAATTACTTGCACCTTTAATTACATGTCTTGCACCTTATTTACCATTTAATTTCAAGTAAGTGTTTCTTTTTAATTCTCGCACCTTTACTTTATCTTGTTGATCTCATTCTTCCTTTCTTTAATCTTTGATTTTTATGCTTTTCATCTTGTTTACTTGTTTAAAGATTTCATTTTTATGCTTTTGATTGTTTCAAATCATTTATTTTCATAGCTTATTTTGATTATTTTAAAGTTTATATAGTTTTTATAAAAGTTATTTTCGTACAAAACTTGTTTTTCGTTAAAGCTTTTTCATTTCTTGTTTTAAAAGTCTTCAAATTTCTGTTTAGTAGCTTATTTTCACACGTTTTGCTTTAGGATTTCGTCTAGTGCTTAATTCGGAACTTTTTGGAAAATAGATTCATCCGGAACTTCTTAGTTCATTCGGAAGATGATGCTCATCCGGAACTTTTAGGTTCACTCGGAACTTTTGTGTTCATCCGGAACTTTCTTGTTCATCTGGAAGTCTGGAAACACATAAACAGTAACAATACCCGAAGAACAAGGAAAATCGATTTTAATCCAAAAATCACCAAGTTTTTCACCAAAAACTTAAATAAACTAATCACTAAGCATCTACTAACCATAAACTACAAATCCCATCAACAAAAACACAAATCCCAACAACTTTTTAAGATCAAACTCAATAAAATAAAAACTTAAGAACTTGAAGATAAAGATGATGATGAACAAGATGAAATGGAAAGATTAAACAAGAACTTGTATTGATGATTGATGTTTTAACAATAACAAAACAATGATTAAAATTACAATATTGGAAAATCAAAGATCAAAATCACCAATCACCAATCACCCTAGTGGTGATGGTGATGCTACGAACAAGAAGGGAGAAAAAAGGGGAGGAGAGAAAAACTAAAAAACTAACTGGAAGGAAAGTGTGAGGGGATGGGCTTTATATAGCCTTGTCCTTTGGTTGGTGAGTGGGCTTTCTCCCGTTCTTCTTGTCTTCTCGTCTTTTCAGAAAAGTTGACGTTTTCGATTCTGATTCGGTATTTGTCGTCGATTAAATTTAACTCGTCTTTTAATTTCTTCGTTTAATAGACTTGAGTTTCTTCGACTTATGAAAATCTTCCATCTTTGGTCCTTTTCTTCGATAAATCTTCGAATAGGCCCAGTGACTTCAAATCTTTTGCATCTCTTGGACAATAGACTTTATCTTGAGTCCTCTTCTTCGGTAAAACCCGTGCAATCCCATGTTTTCTTTAATATTCATCCGGTTGGCTCTGAAAACACAATAAACACAAAATACCACGCATAATTCCAAACAAATGATATTAAATACGTGTTTTGGTCTCATTTTAGCCAGAATTAAGTGGTAAAAGGATGGGTGTTTACACACCTATCAAATCCCCTACACTTAACCATTGCCATGCCCTCATGCAATGCTTAGTAATAAAGCAAATTTACACTTTTCTCATAATTAATCAACCTTGGCCTTATTAAAATTCTACTAAACAAAAATTAAAATACTAAGAGAAATTAGAACTTTAAGATAAACAAAAGGATGGAAGTAACTTTCAAAGAAATCAAGGACTTACATTAGGGCTTTGGTGCTGCGAAGATTTGTCACCCTCAAGTTTCACGTTCCCCAAACTAAGCTTAAAAACGAGATCATTGTTATTATAAGTTAGCAATTCAAACACTTACACACATGGCTTAATTAAATGCTTAAACTCCCTTATTCCTAGGTGTATCTCTTATATTTTATTTTTGTCTTAGAATGATCATGAAGATGCATTTTTGGACTTATTTCGATAGTTTATTTAGGCTGAAAGCAAAGTAGGACGATTTGATCAATAGTTAGCTAAAGGACAAAATCTCTTAAAACTGCTTCTCGGGATATCAAAAAGTTCATATCTTGGCATAACTTGGTTCACGATTTGAGACCTTTCTCGGGCCGATATTTGGCATGTACTTCATACTTCATATCTTGAGAGACGTGCTTGAGATAATGGTCTTCTCATCGTTCATAGAGTTTCTTCACTTGGAGACTTTTGAGAGGTACTCCAACTTTGTTGACCACGGCTTCATGATTATTTCTTCAATCTCTATTTGGGATTTTGAGATACAACGATCATCCTCCTTTTCGGACTTGGATCTATTTATCCTCATACCTTGTTAGGGTCTTTTCGGATAGACTTCTCCATGATCTTTATTGGAGTTGATTGCTTTTCGTCGTGAGTCTTGATCCTTCATATTGACTTTGGGAATAATGATTTTCACATCACCTTGGATCTTTAGCAATAAAATGGAATCCTCATGCCTTGTTAGGGCCTTTTCGGACTCGCCAATCTTCGCGCCCCGCTTCATAAGTTATGCCTTGGCTATGAACTCTTATCATTACCGAGCAACTTTTAAACGATCTTGGGCTAGAAGCTAAGTAACTTTTCAAATCGTACGACCTTACTTATTGCAGATAATTTATTAGCAAGTGATGGGAGAATAGGCAAATAATTACACCAAGTGAGCTTGTGCAAGAATATCGACTTATAATTGACTCTATCATTTCTCGTCCTCCACAATTTAAAATCTCAAGTAATGAGACTCGTGGATACTTAGCCTAATAAACCAATTAAGGTCTACATGGTTAAGGATACTAGCTAGAATAAACTTGGATAAGTCTATTCAGGTTGAGTCAAAATAAACGCAACGGGCCTAATATGTCAAAGACTTCTAAACTAGCTACACCACTTTATTAAAATTTGACTTTATTTCGGGATATATACATATGAAAGCAACAAAAATTTAAAAATTACGACTAAATGGCCAAAGGTAATAAAAAATTTGAAAAATGTTGAAAAATATGATTTTCCGGTTAAATGAAGGCATTTTCATGGAAAAGTCCACTTAAAACTTCGATAGAAGTCCCCCTACACTTAAGATAAACATTGTCCTCAATGTTTAAGCATGTGGGAAAAGTCTCCCCTACACTTATGACATTGTGCACGTTGGTTAACTCAAGTCAAGGAAGAGACGACTAAAGTGATCAATTTCAAATGTGAGTATGAAGAAAATTGAATCACGATAGTTGAGAGATAGAACCGGATTTCGGATAACACGGGAGCACGGTTCTTCAAAGTTTCCAAGAGTGCACTTATCCCTGTAATCACATCACCATACAAAGACAAACACCCTATAGAGGTCCCCCTACACTTAGGAGGTTAAAACATAAAAGGATAGATACTCGGGCTGCCTCCCGAGGAGCGCTTGTTTTTGATAACCGAGTCACGAGCCTGACTCGACCCAAAATTAGTTCATGGGGAACGTGGTGAGGGATGGAATCACCTCCTGAGAGGTGTCCTCACCAAAGTACAACTTCACTCGTTGGCCATTCACCTTAAAATTAGGTCCATTAGGTTGAGCGAGCTCGAGAGTACCATAAGGAAAAATTTGGGCAATGGTGAATGGGCCGGACCAACGAGATTTCAGCTTGCCCGAAAAGATTTTCAACCGAGAGTTAAAGAGCAACACTTTGTCTCCAACATGGAACTCTCGGTTCTTAATCTTAGAATCGTGAATGAGCTTAGTCCTTTCCTTATAGATTAAAGAATTTTCATAAGCCTCATTACGGAGTTCATTCAGCTCATTGAGTTCGATCTTGCGTAGGTCACCGGCTTTGTTTATATCAAAATTAGCCCACTTCAAGGCCCAATAAGCCTTGTGCTCCAACTCAATGGGGAGGTGGCATGCTTTCCCGTACACAAGACGATAAGGCGTACAGTCGATTGGGGTCTTGTAAGCAGTACGGAAAGCCCACAAAGCATCATCAAGTTTATCAGCCCATGAGGCACGATGCTCTCCCACGGTTCTTTCAAGAATTCGCTTGAGTCCTCGGTTGGATATTTCAGCCTGGCCATTAGTTTGTGGGTGGTAGGCTGTGGAAATACGATGGTTTACACCGTACTTAGCCATGACTCTTGCGAATTGGTCATTGCAAAAATGAGTCCCACGATCACTAATAATGGCACGAGGCACACCGAATCTAGCGAAAAGAGCTTTCAAAAAGTTACAAACCACCCTTGCGTCATTAGTGGGTAAAGCTTTGGCTTCAACCCATTTGGAGACGTAGTCAACGGCTACAAGGATGTATTTGTTTCCTTTAGAAGAAGGGAAGGGCCCCATAAATTCGATACCCCAAACATCAAAGATTTCACACTCTTGAATGAAATTTTGAGGCATCTCGTCTTTATGTGTGATCGTGCCTTGTTTCTGGTACACATCACATCGTTTAACCATATTGTGAGCGTCACGATATATGGAGGGCCAATAAAATCCCGAATCAAACACTTTTTTGGCGGTGTAGTTGGGACCAAAGTGACCACCGGTGGGTCCTTTATGGCAAGCATCAAGGATTTCTGACGCTGCCGGTCCGTCAACACATCGGCGGATAATCAGGTCGGCACATTGTTTGAATAGGTAAGGGTCGTCCCAAAAATAAGTCTTGATGTCGGTGAAGAACTTTTTCTTTTGTTGGGATGTTAACCCTTCCTTGAGAATTCCACCCGCCAAGTAGTTTGCAAAGTCCGTAAACCACGGGGTTTCATTCGGCTTCGAGTTTATAGACATTAAGGTCTCCAAGGGAAAAGAATCATTGATTTCTTTGTTCGGATGATCCCCTTGGTAAGGATCCTCAAGTCGGCTAAGATGATCCACGGCTAGGTTTTCAGCTCCTTTTTTATCGCGAATTTCGATTTTAAATTCCTGGAGCAGCAAAACCCAGCGAAGAAGTCTTGGTTTGGAATCTTGCTTTGTCAACAAGTACTTCATCGCGGAATGATCGGTATACACAATTGTTGTAGAAAGGACAAGATAGGGGCGGAATTTTTCAAAAGCATAGACAACAGCTAAAAGCTCTTTTTCGGTTGTCGTATAATGCAATTGTGCCCCAGTCATTGTCTTGCTAGCGTAATGGATTGGTTGGAAGTGTTTGTTCACTCTTTGTCCCAGAACCGCTCCAATAGCAAAATCACTAGCATCGCACATCAACTCAAAGGGAAGCTCCCAATTAGGGGTAACCAAGACGGGTGCCTTAGTTAGCTTATCCTTTAGCGAGTTGAAGGCTTCAAGGCACTCTTTGGAGAAGATAAAAGGAGTATCTTTTTCCAAGAGGTGGGTCATCGGGCGAGCGATTTGAGAAAAATCTTTGATGAATCGACGGTAGAAGCCCGCATGACCCAGAAAACTTCTCACACCCTTCACGGTTGAAGGTGGAGGCAACTTGGCGATAACATCGACTTTAGCACGGTCTACTTCAAGACCGGCTTTGGAGATCTTGTGTCCCAGCACGATGCCTTCTTTTACCATAAAATGGCATTTTTCCCAATTTAGAACAAGGCGAGTGTCTTCGCACCGCTTAAGCATACGTTCCAAATTGGCAAGGCAAGAAGAGAAGGAATCCACGAAGACCGAGAAATCATCTATGAAGACTTCCATGGTTTGTTCAACCATGTCATGGAAGATAGCTAACATGCACCTTTGGAAAGTCCCGGGGGCATTACATAAGCCAAAAGGCATTCTTTTGTAAGCAAAAGTGCCATAGGGACAAGTGAATGTTGTCTTCTCTTGATCTTGGGGATCCATGGGTATTTGGAAATAACCCGAGAAACCATCAAGAAAACAGTAATATTCATTACCCGCTAAACGTTCAAGCATTTGGTCCATAAAAGGTAGAGGGAAATGATCCTTTCTCGTGGCATCATTGAGTTTGCGGTAGTCTATACAAACTCTCCATCCAATAACGAGACGAGTGGAAATCAACTCGTTGTGTTCATTGGGAACAACGGTTATTCCGCCCTTCTTGGGCACACAATGGATTGGACTAACCCATGGTGAATCCGAAATAGGGTAAATCATACCCGCATCAAGAAGTTTGATAACCTCTGTTTTGATGACTTCATGGATTTTTGGATTCACCCTTCATTGGCTTTGAATTGTGGGCTTAAAGTCGTCCTCCATGAGAATTTTGTGTGTGCAGAAGTGAGGATCAATTCCACGAATATCCGAAATCTTCCAAGCAATAGCCTTCTTATGATCTTTCAACACGGCGACAAGTCGGGCTTTTTCTTCTTCTTTTAGGTCCTTTGCGATGATGACGGGCGACTTCTTCTCTTCTTCAAGGAATACATACTCGAGATGGGGCGGCAACTCCTTAAGTTCTAAATCTAGAGGATTTTCGACGGGAGGCGTATTCGAAGTCGGAGTATCGATAGCAATGACCGTGGGAGATGGAGGAGAAGGATTGTCTTCTTTGAGAAGGTTTTCAATGAAGCTGAGATCTTCATCCCAATTGGTAGTAGAATCGTCATTGTCTAAATTCACATCTCCCATGATGGCTTCCAAATCTTTCCAAAGGAAATCACTTTCTCCAAATAGAGATAGTGATGAGTCGATAGAGGAAACGGTTTCAACATTGGGAAGAGAGGTAGGAATACTTTTACAAGCATCTTTGAAGTGTTCTTCACAAGCCTCATCAAGAACGTCAATACAATTAACACTCTCGTAAGAATAAGGATGTTTAGAAAGCTTTCCCATGTTGAAGACTACTTTATCGTCACCCACTCTCATGATAAGCTCACCGGCTTCAACATCGATGAGAGTGCGACCGGTCCTCAAGAATGGACGACCAACAATTAGTGGCACACGGGGGTCCATCTCTTAGTCGACGACAACGAAATCAGCAGGGAAGGTGAATTTGTCGACTCCTACGATGACGTCTTCGGCTATCCCCACTGGATAAGCAACCGTACGGTTGGCCAATTCCAAAGTCATTTTGGTGGGGACTAGCTCTGGGAGAGATAATTGCTTCCAAACGCTTAGAGGCATAAGATTAATACTGGCACCTAGATCGGCTAGGGCCATGCAATTCTCTACTCCCGGGAAATTGCAAGGAATTAAGAAACGACCCGGATCACCAAGCTTGGTTGGCAATTTCCTTAAGAGCACTGCAGAGCAATTCTCATTAAGTTGGGTGTTGGCAATATCGAGGAGCTTTTCCTTGTCGCTCAGAAGATCTTTAAACATTTTTGCATATTTGGGCATGTGAGCGAGAGCCTCAGCGAAGGAGATATTGAAATTCAGTTGTTTGAACATTTTAAGAAAGTTAGAAACCTGAATATCATCCTTGCTCTTTTGCTTCTCTTTCCTCAACCTTGAAGGATAAGGTATATTGGATGAAGAAGAAGGCTTTAGGGGAATAGGATCACTCACAACCACGGGTGGCGGGGAAATTAGGGTAGAAGATGAAGGAGGCGGAGAAATTGGGGAAGTAGAAAGATGAGGAATAGGAGCATGTGACTCGGTCTCCTTAGTCACAATCACCGGTAGAGGTATAGGAAGCTCGGGTTCCTTGGTACCTTTACCACTTCGAGTAGTGATTGCTTTCATCTCCCCTCTTGGATTCGTAACGGTGTTACTCGGAAGAGTACCCGAAGAAGAGGGTTGATTACCTTGGAAGAAACCAGCCATCATGTTTCTCAAGTCATTAGTTTGGCTATCCAACGTGTTTCTCATGTCGGCTCTTAAATCGTTTCCTTGCTTGACCAAGTCTGCCTTCAAGTTTCGCACTTCCTGTTGGAGATTTTCCACGATCACATCATTGGTCCTCATGTAGGTTGCAACCTCTTGGTGTAATGCAGTGGTGGTTTGGTTGGGAGGAGCATTGTATGCGGGTGGTTGATAAGCAGGTTGTTGGTAAACTTGGTTGTTACGTTGAGGTGGTTGTTGCTGCTTGTGAGGAGGGATGTATGGTTGTCGAGGTTGTTGGTGTTGTTGAGGAGGGCGATTAAGGTTTTGTTGTTGGTTTGGGTTGGTAGGAGGAAAACCAGGTGGTGAAAGATAATTGTTGGAGCGGTAGCTAAGCAAATTTCGGTCACCTTGAGTTCTAGCTTGATAAGCAGGTTGAGGATAGGTGCCATATGCTGCATTCATATTCTCAGCAGGGTAGTCTTGGGTGGCAGTACAAGTAGTGTAGGAGTGAGGACCACCGCATATCTCACAAGGTTGGCTAACAGCACTAACTTGAGCGTGTTTAGCGTTGTTGTTGTTGTTGTTGCTGACGGTGTGGGTGACAAGCGATTCAAGAAGCGTAGTGATTTTGTCAAGTCGCTTGTCGCTGTCATTAGTGCTAGCACTAGCGACATTGGTTCGAACACTCTTGGTTTGCACACGAGATTTGTTCTCAATGATATCTTAAGCAGCATTGGAAGTCTTAGCCAATAGATTACCCCCCGAGGCACTATTCAGTGAATCTTGGTCACTCATGTTTAAACCATTGTAAAAAGTATTAATTTGATGTACTTTGGTAAAACCATGTTGTGGGAATTTTCTTAAAAGATCTTTAAAACGATCCCAAGATTCACTGAACGACTCATCGTACTTTTTGTTCAAAATTTATGATTTCATTCCGCAATGCGGTAGTACGAGAGGGTGGAAAAAAGTAATTGATAAACTTTGTTTCCAAATCCGTCCACGAGAGAATACTCTGTGGCGGTTCCTTAGCAAGCCAATGCCGGGCTTGTCCCTCTAAAGAAAAGGGAAAAAGTTGTAATCTAATAACCTCTTGTGGAACACCATTGAATTTGACCGTGTTGGTGAGTTGCAAGAATCTCTTGATGTGGTCGTGTGGATCATCAATGGTTCGTCCCAAGAATGGTTGAGCGGAGACCATCTGGATAAAGCCTGATTTTAGCTCAAAGTTGTTGGCGGCAATTGGAGGTATGACAATTGGAACCGTGTTGCCATCTACATGAGCTTGCAGCAATTCAATCATCAGGCGATTATCCGGAAGGGGCTCATTGTTGTTGTTATTGTTCATGTTGTTGAAAGGCGGGTTGTTGTTGTTATTATTGTTGTTCGGAGGTGGTATGTTATTGTTGTTTTGTACACCAGCCATGTCTAAGTTATCGAGAGGCTCGGGCTCTTGATAAGACGTGGATCGAGTGCGCATACACCTGCAAAAGAACGAACAAAGAAAAACAAAGCAAAAATATTTTTTGTTTTTATGTTTTTAAATTTTTTTGTATTTTTGAAAATTTTATATTTTTTAGGATTTTTTGAAAATTTTTGATGAAAAAGTAACGTTCACGGGGAACGGATCCCAAAATCCAAGTTCTCACAAAAAACTTTTGATCTTAACGAGAAGAGCCGGCAGCGGCGCCATTTGATACATGCATTTTCATTGGGGTTCAATTTTATTCTCGATATCCTCTCGAATTGATCTCAGCCTTAAGTGGAATGATTGTTCTTGGTTACTAAATAAAAGGTTTGGTTTTCTAATCTACTAAATGTTAAAATGTAATAAAATGAAAACTTAAATCAAAGATAATTAAGTTAATGACAATTAATAAAAACTTGAATTAAAATTAAAATGAAAACTGAATTTAAAGTTAAAATGAGGAAAAAGTAACACTAAAGAAACAGTAACAGTTAACAATTAATGATGCTCAAAAGATGATTGATTCGGAACTTTTTAACCTTGATTCGGAACTTTGTTCATCCGGAACTTTTCACTCGGAACACCTTGATTCGGAACTTTAATCGGAAGTTTATTCGGAAGTTTGTTCGGAAGTTTGGTTCATCCGGAACTTTATACTCATTCGGAACTTTTGACTCATCCGGAACTTTGGTTCATTCGGAAGATTAGGTTCATCCGGAACTTTCAGTTCGTTCGGAACTTTATACTGATTCGGAACTTTTAAACAAAACTCATTCGGAACTTTTTAGAAAACACTTTCATTCGGAACTTTAGATTGACTCGGAACTTTTGAAAAAGAAATTCATTCGGAACTTTTTGGAAAATAGATTCATCCGGAACTTCTTAGTTCATTCGGAAGATGATGCTCATCCGGAACTTTTAGGTTCACTCGGAACTTTTGTGTTCATCCGGAACTTTCTTGTTCATCCGGAAGTCTGGAAACACATAAACAGTAACAATACCCGAAGAACAAGGAAAATCGATTTTAATCCAAAAATCACCAAGTTTTTCACCAAAAACTTAAATAAACTAATCACTAAGCATCTACTAACCATAAACTACAAATCCCATCAACAAAAACACAAATCCCAACAACTTTTTAAGATCAAGCTCAATAAAATAAAAACTTAAGAACTTGAAGATAAAGATGATGATGAACAAGATGAAATGGAAAGATTAAACAAGAACTTGTATTGATGATTGATGTTTTAACAATAACAAAACAATGATTAAAATTACAAGATTGGGAAATCAAAGATCAAAATCACCAATCACCCTAGTGGTGATGGTGATGCTACGAACAAGAAGGGAGAAAAAAGGGGAGGAGAGAAAAACTAAAAAACTAACTGGAAGGAAAGTGTGAGGGGATGGGCTTTATATAGCCTTGTCCTTTGGTTGGTGAGTGGGCTTTCTCCCGTTCTTCTTGTCTTCTCGTCTTTTCAGAAAAGTTGACGTTTTCGATTCTGATTCGGTATTTGTCGTCGATTAAATTTAACTCGTCTTTTAATTTCTTTGTTTAATAGACTTGAGTTTCTTCGACTTATGAAAATCTTCCATCTTTGGTCCTTTTCTTCGATAAATATTCGAATAGGCCCAGTGACTTCAAATCTTTTGCATCTCTTGGACAATAGACTTTATCTTGAGTCCTTTTCTTCGGTAAAACCCGTGCAATCCCATGTTTTCTTTAATATTCATCCGGTTGGCTCTGAAAACACAATAAACACAAAAAACCACGCATAATTCCAAACAAATGATATTAAATACGTGTTTTGGTCTCATTTTAGCCAGAATTAAGTGGTAAAAGGATGGGTGTTTACACACCTATCAGTGTGACACCAAGCTTCCAACCATATTTTGGACAGAAGCTGTTAATATTGCAAGTTATGTTTTGAATAGAGTTTCTATTACAAATCCTCACAAGAAGACTCCTTATGAGCTACTAACAGCCAAAGTTCCAAATATTGCTCATTTGAAGCCATTTGGGTGTCCTGTCACCATTCTGAATACTAGTGACTATTTGGGGAAGTTTGATGGCAAGGCAGATGAAGGATACATTGTGGGATATTCAGCTCACTCTCGGGGTTATCGTGTCTACAATATCCAAGCCAAGCGAGTAATTGAAACTATAAATCTTAGGTATTTTGAAGAGAAGTCAAACATCCAAGGCAAGGGTCCTGAATGGTATTTTGATCTTGATTATCTTAGTGATTCATTAGGATATTTTCGTTTCAAAACTAACCATGATGCAGGTCCACAAGTGTTTGCAACTTCTAGTACAGGTGCTCACTCTAGTCTTTCCGACTCAGATGACGAGGATGACATTTTTGTTGTTCCATCCTACTCCACCACAGTCTCTCCTACTCCTCCTAGTGATGCAACTACATTGGATGTCTTGGATTCACAAGTAGCTCTTGACACCCTACTCAAACAACAACAAGAAGCTACTACAGCAGCTGCTCAAGGTGGCTTTGAGTTTCCCTTGAATACGCCTACTGACAAAGCTGCTCCTAGTACCCCAGCTACTACTCCTAGTGCTAGTTTAACACCTATTGGTAGTCCGGCTAGTGAGTCTGCTTCCCATACTCGATTCTCCAGTCCTTCTGATTTGGGGAACCATCAAAAGAAGTCTTCTACCAAGCTGGATGATATTCATAAACAACCAATAGATGGCATTTTCAACGCTGCTTCATATGATGATGACTTTGTTGGGGATCTCAATAACTTAGCACCAGAAGTGGAGGTAGCTTCCAATCCAGTGTTGCAATCACACAAAGATCATCCTACTACTCAAATCATTGGAGATCCTGGTTCTACTGTGAAGACACGCAGAATGCATAAGAAGGCCTCGCCTGATCATCATGCTCTTGTGAGCTATATTGAAGATCAAAAGCGTAATAATCATACGGACTTTCAACACTGTTTGTTTGCTTGTTTTCTTTCACAGGTGGAACCTAGATCAGTCACTCATGCTCTTGAGGATCAAAGTTGGGTGGAGGCTATGCAGGAGGAAATGCAGCAATTCTTGTTTCAGAATGTTTGGATTCTAGTTGACTTACCAGATGGAAAGGCAGCAATCAATACCAAATGGATTCTCAAGAACAAGAAAGATGCACGGGGAATTGTAGTGAGGAATAAAGCTAGGCTTGTCGCACAGGGCCACACTTAAATTGAGGGCATTGACTACACTGAAGTTTTTGCTCCGGTTGCTAGGATTGAGGCTATTCGACTGTTTTTGGCTTTTGCTTCTTATGTGGGCTTTACAGTTTTTCAGATGGATGTCAAGAGTGCATTTCTCTATGGCAAGATTGATGAGGACGTTTATGTCACTCAACCTAAGGGCTTTGTAGATCCACTTCATCCTAAGAAAGTTTACAAGGTGGTCAAGGCTCTTTATGGACTACATGAGGCTCCTAGAGCTTGGTATGAGCGTCTTTCAACTTTCTTGTTAAAGAATGGCTATAGAAGAGGCACAATTGATAAAACACTATTTCTTAAGAGGAACACCAAGGACATTATCCTTGTTCAGGTTTATGTGGATGATATTATCTTTGGTTCTACTAAGAAGGAATGGTGTGATGAGTTTGAACAACTAATGAAAGGCGAATTTCAGATGAGTGCTATGGGAGAGCTTTCCTTCTTCCTTGGTCTTCAAGTCAAGCAATAGTCGGATGGGATCTTCATAAGTCAAGATAAATATGTTCATGAGATCCTTCAGAAGTTTGACATGGATCCTCTTAGACCAGCAACAACTCCTTATGAAGTTGCTAAAGTCAAACTCAAGAATGAGCCAGACCCTCCGGTAAATGTTCACATGTACAGGTCTATGATTCGCTCACTCATGTATTTGACTGCGTCACGTCCGGATATCATGTTTGCAGTAAGTGCTTGTTCTAGACATCAGGTGGCTCCAACGGTTTCTAACTTGAATGCAGTTAAGAAGATTTTCAAGTACATCAAGGCTCAACCCAAGCTTGGCTTGTGGTATCCTAAAGAATCACCTTTTGTTCTTGAAGCATATAGTGATAGTGACTATGCAGGTGCTAATAATGACAGAAAATCTACTACTGGTGGTTGTCAATTTTTGGGTCGAAGACTTATTTCATGGCAATGCAAGAAACAGACGATCGTAGCTACTTCTTCAACAGAAGCTGAATACATTGTTGCTGCTAGTTGTTGTGGACAAGTTTTGTGGATCCAAAATCAGATGTTGGATTATGGGTTCAATTTTATGAACACCAAAATTTTCATTGACAATCAAAGCACTATCTGCATTGTGAAGAATCCTGTTTTTCATCAACGTACAAAACATATTGAAATTCGGCATCATTTTATACGGGATGCCAATGAGAAGAAGTTGATACAGGTTCTTAAGGTTCATACGGATGATAATGTTGCTGATCTGTTGACTAATGCCTTTGATGATCCTCGGTTTAACCACTTGGTGGTTCACATTGGGATGGTCAATCCTTGAGACCTAGGATTGAGGGGAAGCTAAGCCTAAGGGGAGGCTTCGTGTACATATTTATTTGCACAGACTAACATATTGGTAGATTTTAACAACATATTAAATGGGTTCTGGTGGTGTGTGTTACTCCTGGTGGAGGTTTTTGCTCACTTCTGATGGTTGTCTTCATTCATGACTGGCTTCTAGTCCTTATTGGTTAGCTTCTAGTCATTTCTGGTGGGCTTCTAGTGGATAAAAATACTTCTTTGTCAACTGATGGTTGACTTCTGGTATTCGTTTGGGACACTATTCACTTTGTTGACTTCAGTTGACCACATTCTGCTTCTAGTGTTGACCATTGTGCGCTTTGACTTTTAGTCAACGCATGCAAATTCTGGTATATATCCTCTTATTTAACTTTGGTAAATTGGAATTTGCAAATGGTGTTAAAAGGGGCAAGTGGTTACTTTGCATTAACTCCCTAATTTAAAAGGGCAACCCCCATTATTAGGGGTCAATGAACAGTTACTCCCACCATTATTTATGGTCAATTAACCTTCCTTGACTCATTCATCTCACTCATCACACACACACATCCGATCCTACTCTCTCAAACCCTAACAAATAATCTTCCATTCCTACTAATCAACATCCATGGCTGCCCGGGTATACCAACCTGCTCATAATAAGGTCGCTTATCTAGGAGATGGTCCACACCGTGATGATTTCACTGACATTCTGGAATTCATTGAGACTTCTAACCTCAGGTATGCTTTTACCGTGTGCCCCATTGTTTATGATAGTGTCATTCGTCAGTTTTGGGCTTCTGCTCGTCTTGTGGCTGTGGTTGGTCGTCCACGTGAACTCCATGCTACCATAGATGGACGTTCATACGTGGTTTCTGAAGCTTCTATTCGTAGTTCCCTTCATCTTCAAGATGAAGGTGGTGTCGTTTCCATCCCCAATGCGGAGGTGTTGGAGGGGATGGCTGCTATTGGGTATAATCATGGGGGGAAGTTTAACTTCCAAAAGAATCGATTTTCCCCCCAATGGAAGCTTCTAGTGCACTTTCTGATTCATTGTTTAAGCCCCAAGTCTGGGAGTTGGGATGCTTTTCCTACTCCTTTGGCTACTGGTCTAATTTGCATAACACAGGGTAGGGTATTTAACTTCTCTCGTTATTTGTTTGATGGGATGGTTAGCAATCTATCTAGTGCTGGTTCTAGGAAGAAATTTCTGATGTATCCTAGGTTTTTACAACAGATACTTGTTTGTCTTCCTCGTGATAGGGCGGAGCATGAGCCTTCTAAGCTTACTGCTAAAGTATACTATAACATGGCTCATGGGTTTAGCGGGGCGTGGAGGCCCCTTACTGATGCCATGTTGGGCCTTGCTCAGGGTCCTCCTGATGTTGTTCCTCCGGTTGAACAAGCCGAGGAGGAACCTCAATTAGGTGATGACCCAATGGAGGAGGAGGATCATGCTGGTGGTGCACCTCATGTGGTTGAGGAAGAGCCGGTTGAGGAGGTGGTGGTTGAAAGGCCATCCACTTCCAAGGCTGCTCCTTCTTCATTGCCACATTCGTCTCCTTTTGTGGAGACTCCACCTCCTAGTCCTGCTCCACACTCTTCTGATAAGCCTTCTGGTGCTAGTGCTCATGATGCTGACCCCTTTATTGCTTCTGGTTCCAATGACGCCTTCCCTCACCCAAGTCCTCTTGGTGGGAAAGCAGAGGAGCCTATTACACTTACTTCTTTACTTGATCTCATGCACAGGTACCATGCACGCATTCTTTCCTTGGAAGCCGATTTGAATCAACACCGTAAGCTTACTCGGGAATTTGTTCTTCCCATGGCTGATCGGATTAAAGCCTTGGAGACACAACAGAGGCGACGGAAGAAGCATGTGGTTCACTCTGATTCTGATAAGGAGGTTAAGGATCGTGTTGAGGATGGTTTGACTTTGTTGGCAAAGGCTGCCTTTGCTGATAAGTTGTATGATGATCTGCCGATTCCTCCTACTTCCTCCAGCATTCCTTCTCCTGCTGCTGTTCCCACACCAATGGAAAGTGTTGCGGGTCCTACTGCTGGTTCCACTGCTGGTCCGTCTCATGATCCAAAGGGAAGGCCCCCATGACTGATGCTCCCTCACCACCTCGTAAGCGTACACGCAGACAACTTGAGGAGGATAGGTTAGGTGAGGAGGCTGCTCAAAGGATGCAAGAAGAAATTGATCAAGCTGCTCAGGCTGAGGAGGAAGCGCTTCAACAGCTGAGACGTGAACAGGTGCAACATGATGCTATGCATTGGAATGATAGTGATTAGATGCGGGTGTTGACTATTCTTACCACGGATTATTCCCAGTTCACTGATCTTTTGGGTTTTGATGTGAATGTGCATAAATGTATTCCTCGAGCAATGGTGTTAATGCGCAAGCAACAGTTGGCGCTTGCTTCGCAAGCAACAGTTGGCGCTTGCTGCGCAACTTCGTGAGAAGCGTAAGAACAGACCTTTGTCGAAAGCTGAGGAGCGAAAGCAGATGCAGCGGTATGTGAAGTATCAGTCGGCTGCCTATTTCACTACTGGTTGGACGTGGGAACGGGTTAGGGCATTGTCTTTTGATGAGATTAAGGCGCTCTATGAACGTATGATCAAGCATCAGAGCACCCCAATTCCAGAGCGATTCATCTATCGTTCTTCTCCACGTTTGGTGCCTACTTCTTAACATGCTGTTGCTACTGGTTCTACATCTGCTGCTACTCCTGGTTCTGCTGCTATTCCATCGGTTGTTGATGCTTCTACAGTTGGTACCACTCCTACTCCTTCAGTTGCTCCTCATGTTTCTTCTCTAGATCCTACTACCACCACCACCTATGCTACCACTACCACCACCACTACTACACCTGCTATGGCATCACCATCACCACCCATGCCTGGTCCTCAACCTATTCCTTCTTTTGGTGCAGCTCCTGTTGATCCTTTGGGTGGGAAAACTATTGATTCTACTTCTACTGATCCCACTCCTGCTGCTCAGATAAAGGTAAAGGTTGAACCCTCGCCTAGTGATCCCACTCCTCGCCATTCCATTCGCAAGAAATTGGCTCGACGTGCTAGACGTGGCAAGGCTGTTCCCTATGAGAAGCGTGCTCCCAAAAATCTTATTGATGCAGCTTCCGATAGTGACTTCGATTTGCCATTGGGTAATGGATATATTACAGGTTGGACGGTTACGCCTTCCACGACTCTACCTGGTACTGTCTCTCATAGGATTACTCTTAGCGATGGTTCTGTTCGGTTTGCTTCGGGTCTGCAAGGTATTTTGTCCTGGGCGGATCTTAAGGATCTTATGGCTTTATATGGGTTTGTGGATGCTGGCATGCCTGTTCATCCTAATGATGTGCCCTCCTCGCCTGGTCTACGAGTATGGGCTGATTTGAAGATGATGCTTGATGCCCCTCCCCATGCTCCTGTTTCTGGTGTCTGGAAGGATCAGCCACAATGGGTCATTCAGCGATGGAAGTTATATGCGGGCTGTGGTGTGCATATGTTAGAGTTGGAGTCTGGCCTTATGGTGTTCATGCTCAAAGATTTAGATTATCCGTTGACAATTGCTTCGATGGAGGCTATGCTTGCTTGTCACTTGCAGATTTCTAATGCTCCTTCCGGGAATGAGTCTTCTATGGCAACTGCACTGGTGGAAGGGATCCAAGCTCGTTTGCAAGCTGATAAGGTGGCTGCTTTTGGCCTGTGATATGGTTGGTTTGTAAGTTTTTCTGTTTTGTGTTTTTGATCATTTGTTAATACTACAATTCTTTTCACCAATATGTACAGTGATTGGTGACTTTCATTCATTATAGTTTGAAAAAAAAAATTAATAAAAAAAATATACTTTTTATATAATATCTGCTTATACTTTAAACAAATCATGGATTTTACACTTGTGAATACAATACCATCTGCTGATTCAAACTTTGGGTTCCTGTTGCTGATTCATACTTGTGCTGGTTACGGGTGTTGGACTTGGTCCTCACAACAAATGGTCCTCAACTCACCATGTCTAACTGACAAGAAAGAGTTGATTCACCTTGAGGGTACGGCTCCTTGTGTGATTCTCAAATCCGTTGATGGTTGCCAAGTTACCCAAAACTGGATGGTTTTCACTTGCCATGGTCCTAGACTGAAAAGTGGCTAATCCAAGGGGGTACGGCTCTTGGTAAAGATTTTATCAAATCCGTTGATATCTGTAATAGCTTGCTTAAAGCTATAGGGTTTTCAACTCACCGATGCTTCATTGCTAAGAGTTGGCGAGTCCAGAGGGGTACGGCTTCTGGTAAAGACATATCAAATCCGTTGACGGCTGTGATGGTTTGCCTAAAATCATCAGGGTACCCCCACTCACCATTGATTCACGTTCTAAGAGTTGGGCTGGGTTCTGGTCTCCCAGGGTGATGCTTATTCCACCAGAACGACTGGCTAGCCCAAGAGCGAGCAGCTACTTGGTAAAGGCTCATCAAATCTGCTCATGTTGCTGTAAAGATTCAACACGATGTTGATTTGTTTCAAGCTTTGGAGAAGCTTCTAGTGTTCCATGTTGCGCAGTTCTTGTGTTTCTTATCTTGTTGATGCTGCTGTTTCTTTTGTTGTTTCAATCCTCAAGCTTTATTGCACGTTTTACCAGGAAACTTGAACTCAACAGGTCAAATTCAAGTTTAGGGGAGAATTGTTAGGACCATTGGAATAGTTAATTGTAGTTGGTAGACTAGGGGGTATGTAGTTCCTCCTGGTCCTAGTAGTAGTAGGAGCAAGTCGTGCTCCTGGTCCTAGTTAAAGTCAAAATTTATTATTTATTTATTATTCTGTTAGGATATGCATGAGATATGTTAGGAAAGGATATGCATATCAGTTCTACACGTTTTGTTTAATGATGTATTAGGGTTTCCTTGTAGTATAAAAGGAACCTTAGGCAGAAGGGTTACACACCTTCATCAAACGTAATTCTAGTCATTATCAATATTAGAAATCCTTAGAAAGGATCAATTCTTTATAGTTATTCTGTTCTTCTTTATAGTATTTCTATTCCGCACTTATATTGTGTATAGAGTCTCTCTGTGAAAAGACTTGTGATTACAGAAGTCGTTCACCGTTCTTGACAGGCTACAAGATCCACATCTAGTGGACCCTACATAGTGTTATTTTGCATTTTGCTTATCAATAAGCTGTTCTAGCTTATTTTAACCTGCAACAACTTTAATTATTTAATAGGTGTTTCTTATTTGACCCATTTCTTCATACTGGAGCATTTGGGTGGTTGACTTTAAGCTTTGACTAGAAAACCAACTCCTTTGGCTTTTACATAAATGCTTATCAGCTTATTCTGCTTATTTGGCTTGGCTTATTGAACTTTTCTTGATTGATTTGGCTTATTTAAGTCATTTAAAGTCTTTTGCAAGTTGAATCAAGGTCTGAGGTGGTCTAGAACTCTAAGGCGACTATTTTGTCTTTTAGTGAAATTGTACTTGGCTTAATTCTGGCTTATTGGTTTAGTTTTTTGAAAATTTCTTTTCACAGATCTCTTAGGCATCTCAAAAGAAGGTTGTGTGTCATAATAGAGCTTATGGCATTGGCTTATAGCTTAATGGGCCAAAAAGCCCATTAAGAATAAGCTGTTGTACCATTAAGCTTTGATAAGCTCACATTCAGCTTTTGGCCTTCAGACTTTTGTGTTTAGAATTGAATTTTAAGCTAGACTAGTTATTTTCAGCTTATTTGGTTAAGTTTCATCTTTTTGGGCCAAAAAGCCCATTTTCATAATATGTTTTTGTTTTTAGCCCATTTGGGGGCCCAATAGGGGTATTTTGGTAATTTCACTTTCATTTCCTGTTTATTTAGATAAAATAAACAAGTTTTCAAGTTTTTAGGAATTTTTATAATTTTTGGATTTTTAATATTATTTAAATATTATTTTATTATTAAATTTCATTTTTAATATTTTTGCAACTTTTACATTTTTTTTAGTTCAAATTCATTAAGTTAGGATTTATAAAACTCTTAGATTAATTTTCTCATCATTTTATTAATTTTTAGAATTATTTTAATATTTTAATAGTTTTTAATCATTTAAAAATAGTTTTCATTAGTTTAAGATTTCATAAAAATGGTTTTTAGTCTGATTAAGTCATTTTAGAGTTGTACAAAGTGAAAAAATTTTATTTGGGATTTTTATTAATTATTTGGATTTTTAGGGCTTTAATTAGCATTTAAAAATATTTAATTAATTAAAAGGTTTGAAAAAGTTTTGATCATTTGTAAACTCTTAGTTCATTTTATTGATTTTTGGTAATTTTTTAGGAATTTTTAGAATTAATTTTTATTTTGTCATTTCTTACGGTTTTTAATTTTGTCGTCGTAGCATAATTTTAACGTATCCGTCATTCTCATTTCTCATCCCCTTTTTCTCAATATTAATCCAAAATCATTACGAGTTATTCACACACATATACCTCCTTGGGAAACGAACTTTGAACTTATTTGGGTCATTAGTGCTTGATTTTCTTAAATCATCACTTAATACTTACCGCTCATATACGCTCTTTTGCCTAAAAGACGTATTTTACCACAATCAATCGCGATACCGATGGATGTCCAAAAATTTCGCATTTTATTATCGATTGTTTCGATAATTAATATTTTCGATGATTTAGTTTTAATTACGTATTAAGTCGTGTCGGGAAACCATAATATCACATTTATGATGCATTGTAACTTTTGAAAAGTATTTTTACGAAACCCGAGCCCCATAAATATTTTCAATATATACTAATAGCCATTTTCTATCCTTTTAAACTATTAATTGTTTTTAAGTCCACAAGTTTCAAAACTTGGCAAATCTAGCCCCTCCACTACCAACATATTTAAACTCATTGTTCTTCCACTTTACACATACAATAACAAGCTAAGAAGAAAAACACACAAATCCTCCCTCCTCCTCCATTTTAGCCGCCACATAAATACCACAAAACACCCCTTGATCCTGATCATCCACCATGATTTAATCAAAACTAAAATTAGACCACATCTTAAAATGTTCTTGTCATTCTTTTGATACCAAAATTTACCACATGCATCAAGTTTTCATAATTTTATGATTTTGTGGTTTGCAAGTGTTTAAATCATCATGCATGTGGATGATCTTGGTAAGATCATCACTTTTTGATCCTAAAAAGTTGTATTTTTTATCTTGGATTTTTGTTTAATTTTATATACAAGTGTTTTTAGGAGTGTTTGGTTGATGTGTATGATAGTTGGGTGATTCTATAGGTATGGGAATGAGTAGTCTTGTTTGGAAAATTTATTTGTTATGATTTCTAAAAAGGTATTTTGGGACAGCAGGTCTAGATCATATTTTTCAAGAGTTTAAGGTTTGAGATAGGCTGAGTTTATTTGATTTTGTTGTAGAGCTTTCCGATACGCTCGTTTCGGTATAAGATAGAGCTTCTAACTCATTACGAGTCAAAAGTTATGCTAGTTTTAGTATTCGTGTACCGGAAGACGCAAGTCGGCACAATCCGAACTTGTGGCTGATTTTGAGTCGACTCTCGGGGACTTTAGGCTTGGTTAGATTATGGATACTACTGATTTTCAAAGTTATAAACTTAATTTTATGAGTCTAGTAGTGTTTTTAAAAGACGGATTGTCGAGTTAGTACTTTTAAAGTGGTCTAAAGGATTTTATAAAACAAGTATACAATTCTGTCCCAAATTTTAGGGTCGAGTATAGTGTCGAGCTGATGGGTTTTAAAGTGTGAACTTTGGCTCAAACTTTGGTGAGGTCTTATACTGGTTATAAGTGACCTTGACACCAAGTTTCATCTAAAACGGACATATCTAGATAGGGTAGATCCGTGTGTACATTCAGGGTGTACTTGCTGATTTTATTTTGGACACATAGTTCAATGCTTGTGTTGCGTGAGTTTGAGTATTCACCATCGGACATGGTGACTTACTCAAGTTCTTGGTCATTATATAAATGAGTTAGCTACTGGTCCGAGTAAGGTAAGGGATAGTTTGACTTGCGTGACTTGGCGTCGTATGACGGGTAATACCTAGATTTTACGTGTTTGTCGTTGTTTCGTTCTCGGTTCAATTCGAATTGATCACAGTTTAATGCTAGACTTAATTGTTCTTGGTTAAGAAAAGGGGATTGGGTTTATCTATTTCTACTTGAAAGGTAAATGCGCAAAGTAATAAAAATAAGCCAAAACAAATAACTAATAATAAAGGAGCGAAACAAATAATAAAACGAAATTTAAAATAAAACAATTAATAAAAATAAAACTAAAAGAAGAAATTAACTTTTGACTTAAAAATAAATTTTACCTAATGAAAAAGGAGGAAATAGGACTAAGTGGCTACTTTAAAACTAAACGAGGTAAAAGCTAAAGCGGGCACTAAATAAAAGATAAAACTAAAACTTTTCGAAAAAATATTAATACTAAAATTCGACAAAAAGTACAATTAAAAATACGTGACTTTCATAATAAAAATCGGAACAACTTTCAGATAAAACTAAACGATTACGAAACAATATATATGAATAACCAAGCAACCAAGCTAGTAGCTCAAGCACCCAGGCTACTAGCTCAAAATGGCGCCAAACTACGTAAGCATACGGGTAGGCATGCATGTCAATTCTATTAGTCTATCCGCAATCTGATTTTTTTTATCAATCCGGGAAGTGTGATTGTTATTCTTATCCGGGAAACATTACTAAGTCTTATCCGGGATTTGTGTTTGTTCTCTTATCCGGGAAATGATTTTCTCTCTTATCCGGAATCCTTCTTTAGCCAACTATCCGGAATGTGTGTTTTATTTGTTATCCGGAATATAGGTTTTGGAAGTTATCCGGAATATGTGTTTTAGATGTTATCCGGAATATGTAAACTTGCTAGATCGGAAAATAAAGTTATCCGGGAAAGGAGGGTTTTGGGAAAAACCCGGATAAGAACAAAAATGCAAATAAGCAAAACTAAAAAGAAACAGAAATCTAATAAGCACTTAACTAAAAACTTAACCAAATCAACTTTAAGAAAAAGCAAATAAGCCAAAATTTTAAAACTTTTAAAAACACTAAATAATCAAATACTTAAAATCAACTTTTTATAAAATAACTTTTAAAAACACTTAATTAAAATCAAATCAAGCACACAATAAGATATAAAAACAATAAGCTAACATAATAAAAAACATAAAATCAAATAAGCATGACAATAAGCAAATAAGCATAAAGATTAAGCAAACAAGAAAGGTAGAATGAGAGATTAATTAAAAACTTGATTAAAGATAAAGATTCAACAACAAAATTAAAAGACTTACTTGAAATTAAAGACAAGAATTTAAAATGACAATATGAAAGTGCAAGAAAATAAATTGGAAAGACTAATTTGTCAAATTAGCTAACACCTCCTAATGACACAATAGGAGGGTATTTATAGGGAGATGACATGTGTTGATCTTTTCTTCCTCTTATCGTCTTTTCGTCTTATAAATTCTTCGACTTTCTCGACTTTGTCTCGGGATTTGTCGATGGATAAATTGAACTCGTCTTATAATTTATTCATTTATTTGACTTGAGTTCTTCGACTTCATTAAACTTCCGTCTTTAGACTTTTTCTTCGATAAATCTTCAGAATAGGCCTTGGACTTTTGTTCTTTTTGCACTCTTGATCTTTTGACTTCGTCTTTTGTCTTTTTCTTCGATAAAAGCCCGTGAAAGCCCGTGTTTTCTTCCCTTTTTACATTTTGATCCTAAAACACAATAAAAACACAAACCACGCATAATTCCGACATTTACGACATAAAATACACATTTGGCTCGGTTATTATTATAATTAAGTGGTAAAAGGATAAGTGTTTTCACACTTATTGAATCCCCTACACTTGACCATTGCAATGCCCTCATGCAATGCATTAATTACAAAGCAAGTTTTACATTTTCCATCATAATCAATCCACCTTGGCCTTTTTTAAACACAAGACATTAAGGAAACTAAAAAGGTTGAAAATTACAAAATATTTGAAGGAAGAAAACAAGTAAAGAGATCGAAGACTTAGATTGGGGTTTTGGTAGTCATGAATGTTTATCACCCTCAAGTTTCACGTTCCTCATGCCGAGCTTAAAAACGAGATCATTGTTATTATAGTTAGCAAACTAACACAAACTCATGTGGCCCAATTATTCACTTAGACTCCCTTATTCCTAGGTGTATCTCTTATATTTTATTGTTGTCTTGAATGATCACTAGGATGCATTGTTGACTTATTTCGATAGTTATTTAGGCTGAAAATAAAGTAGGACGAATTAATCAATAGTTAGCTAAAGGACAAAATCTTTTAAAACTGCTTCTCGAGACCTCATAAAGTTCATATCTTGGCATAACTCGCTTCACGATTTTAGACCTTTCTCGGATCGATATTTTGCATTGACTTCATACTCAAATCTTGAGAGACGTTCATGAAATAATGGTTTTCTCTTCATAATAGGAATTTCTTCATTTGAACTTTTTGAGAGATTCTTCATATTTGGACCACGACTTCTTCATTTTTCTCCAATCTTTATTTGGGATTTTGATATACAACGATCCGCCTCCTTTTAGGACTTGGATCTACTTATCCTCATACCTTGTTAGGGCCTTTTTGGATAGATTTCTCCATTATCTTTACGGGAGTATTTGCTTTTCGTCGTGTGTCTCGATCCTTCATATTGATTTTTGATAAATGATTCTTCACATCACTTTGGATCTTTAGCAACAAAATGTAGCCCTCATGTCTTGTTAGGACCTTTTAGGACTCGCCAATCTTCGCATCCTGCTTCAATAAGTTATTGGCTATGAATTCTAATTAATACCGAGAAACTTTTAAACGATCTTGTGCTAGAAGCTAAGTCACTTTTTAAATCGTACAACCTTACTTATTGCAATTAAATTTATTAACAAGCAATGGGAGAAAAAGCTCTTAATTAACTCACATAAATTCATGAAAGAATACCAAACTTATAATTGACTCTATCGTCTCTCGTTCTCCACAATTTAAAATCTCAAGGAATGAGACTCGTGAATGCTTAGCCAAATAAATCAAAGTTTTGGGTTTTCAAGTCATTTATAGGAACTTGCATCTTCTTAGACTTTTTCAAGTTTAGAATTTGCGTTTTAAAGTTCCCTTGATAAACGACTTTCTAGGATCAATTATAGGAACTTGCGAAAAGTTCTTGTTCTTAACCCGTAATAGTTAAGACTTTCGCGTTTTAAAGTTCCCTATATAAAAGCCTAGCAAAACTTGACTTAAACACGTTAAGGATACTAGCTAGAGTAAACTTAGATAAGTAAACTCGAGTTGAGTCAAAAGATTCATGACGGGCCTAATATATCTAAGACATCTAAACTTATTAAAACCATTTATTTAAATTTATTCTAACAACGAAAGAAATAACGATAACAAAGGAAATACAACAAGGCCAAAATAGATCAAAAATTTTAAAAAATGTCGAAAAATCACTCTTCCGGTTAAAATGAGGACATATACAAGGAAAAGCCCACTTAACTTCGATAGAAGTCCCCCTACACTTTATATAAACATTGTCCTCAATGTTTAAGCATGTGGAAGTAACCTCCCCTACACTTAGGACATTGTGCACGTTGTTTAAATTTTGCTAAGGAAGAGACAACTAAAGTGATTCCTATTTTAATATTGAAGAATATAAAATAGTGAATCAAAAGAGTTTAAGATAGAACTGGGAAGACGGGTACACGAAATCACGAGTCGTCAAAAGTCATTAAGAGTGAATCTTTGATAGCTCGAATCCCTGCACATGATAAGAAAGAAAAAAACAAACACATACTAGGGTCCCCCCTACACTTATTATAAAAAACGGATAAAAAGGATAGATACTCGGGTTGCCTCCTGAGGAGCGCTTGTTTTTGTTCACCGAGTCACGAGCCTGACTCGTCCCCGAATTAAATGGTCCATGGGGAAGCCTCGAATGTAATACCGAGATCAAATACCTTGTCCTCGTTCCCGGAGGAAAATAGTAAAGGAGAGGCCGGAGGATAAGTCTTGAACGGCAGAAAAGTCCTCTCCACATAAGAAAAGTATGTGAAATCATGATCCACGGGAGGTGGGGGTGGGTAAAGGAATCAAAATGTCATCCCCAAAAGACATATGATTATCACTGAGCGGCAAAGCCGTAAAGGTGTCAATCATGGAATGGTCAATGTCACCTCCCGGGTCAAAGCACTCATCCTCAGTAATGGTCTCCAAAGTATGGGATAAGAGGTGCTCGGGAGGGGAACTTGGGACAATATCTTCATGCATCAAAGTATCAAAAAGAATAACCCCCTTCGTGTCATCATCATCAATACCCGGAGGTATTGAGAGAATGTCGATTTCTTCCACAAATGTGTCATTATTCTTAACGGGAGTACTAGACGGAGGTAAAGACTCGGAAATAGGAGCAGAATTCAACGCTTCAATTTTAGAAATAAGAAGATGAACTTTCAGTAATTTGTCGCGAAGAATAACGTCTTCCACCTCATCTACAAGACCAAATTCAGTGGTGTACTTCTCGTAAGTCGGAGAGAATAAATCAACATCTCCCTCATCGCCCGAAGGAGAAGGAGAAATTTCAAAGGTGAAATTCTCATAGCATGGAGAAAAATCATCATTAAGAGCGACCTCGTCCGTAAGCTCCTTAAAAGTGAGCACATCACAAACCTCATCAAAGAATTTGTCAAGACCAAAATCACTAATCTCACTCGATGAATCACTATCTTTAGACGCATTAGGGATATCAAGAGTAGGAGTAGTAATCTTAGAAGATGGGTTGAGATCATAGATACACAAGAGGAGGAGTATAAGCACTAAGATTAGATACTTGCTCTTGTCGTTGATCCTCTTGACATTTTTCGATGTATTTATTTAAAGCTTCTTGAACTTTTTGACATTGCTTAGCAAGAGTGGCCCATTGTTCGTAGGGGCTCAAATGTTCGAAGGAAGGTTGATGATCGACGGTGTGACGTGGAGGCTCAAAATTTTGAAAACCAAAATTATAGCACGGATGTGGCTCATAATAATTCATCGACTGACAATAAGATGTATCGTGAGGGCCCCCACAATTGTGGCAACATGGGTATGGAGAAAAAAACGGTTCATTTGGCGGATATGGATCGGCATATATGGGAGAGGGTGAGATAGTGCCAGTGGAGGTGAAGTATGAATTGGTTGAATTGCAAAATGGATAAAATCCAAATTGTGTATTGTCGATAGCATTTCCGCACCGCGCACATATACACCATTGACAAGTTTGAAAACCATATAATGGTCTCCCACACCCTACGCAATATGCATCCATGAAGAATTAAAAATAAGAGGGGTTGATAAAAAGAATTAAAAACAATAGAGTAGATAGGAATATTTTTGGTGTAAAAATCTAAAAAAGAAATGATTTTTATAAGTTTTTTAATGTTTTTGGATTTTTGGAAATTTTGATTTTTATAGATTTTTGAATTTTTTTTGAAAAATGCAAGAAAAATAACGTTCACGAGTGAACGGATCCTAAAATCCAACGCGTCTCTCACAAAAACCGTTAATCTTCATGAAAAGAGCCGGCAGCGGCGCCATTTTAATACCTAGATTTTATGTGTGTGTCGTTGTTTCGTTCTCGGTTCAGTTCGAATTGATCATAATTTAATGCTAGACTTAATTGTTCTTGGTTAACAAAAGGGGATTGGGTTTATCTATTTCTACTTGAAAGGTAAATGCGAAAAGTAATAAAAATAAGCCAAAAACAAATAACTAATAATAAAGGAGCGAAACAAATAATAAAACGAAATTTAAAACAAAACAATTAATAAAAATAAAACTAAAAGAAGAAATTAACTTTTGACTTAAAAATAAATTTTAGCTAATGAAAAAGGAGGAAATAGGACTAAGTGGCTACTTTAAAACTAAACGCGGTAAAAGCTAAAGCGGGCACTAAATAAAAGATAAAACTAAAACTTTTCGAAAAAATATTAATACTAAAATTCGACAAAAAATACAACTAAAAATACAACTAAAAATACATGACTTTCAGAATAAAAATCGAAACAAGTTTCAGATAAAACTAAACGATTACGAAACAATATATATGAATAACCAAGCAACCAAGCTAGTAGCTCAAGCACCCAGGCTACTAGCTCAAAATGCGCCAAACTACTTAAGCATGCGGGTAGGTATGCATGTCAATTCTATTAGTCTATCCGCAATCTGATTTTTTCCAACAATCCGGGAAGTGTGATTGTTATTCTTATCCGGGAAACATTACTAAGTCTTATCAGGGATTTGTGTTTGTTCTCTTATCCGGGAAATGATTTTCTCTCTTATCCGGAATCTGTCTCTAGCCAACTATCCAGAATGTATGTTTTATTTGTTATCCAGAATATAGGTTTTGGGAGTTACCCGAAATATGTGTTTTAGATGTTATCCGGAATATGTAAATTTGCTAGATCTGAAAATAAAGTTATCCGGGAAAAGAGGGTTTTGGGAAAAACCGGATAAGAACAAAAATGCAAATAAGCAAAACTAAAAATAAGCAAAAATCTAATAAGCACTTAACTAAAAACTTAACCAAATCAACTTTAAGAAAAAGCAAATTAGCCAAAATTTAAAAACTTTTAAAAACACTAAATAATCAAAATATTTAAAATCAACTTTTTATAAAATAACTTTTAAAAACACTTAATTAAAATCAAAGCAAGCACACAATAAGCTATAAAAACAATAAGCTAACATAATCAAAAACATAAAATCATAACAAACAATCAAATAAGCATGACAATAAGTAAATAAGCATAAAGATTAAGCAAACAAGAAAGGTAGAATGAGAGATTAATTAAAAACTTGATTAAAGATAAAGATTCAACAACAAAATTAAAAGACTTACTTGAAATTAAAGACAAGAATTTAAAATGACAATATGAAAGTGGAAGAAAATAAATTGGAAAGACTAATTTTTCAAATTAGCTAACACCTCCTAATGACACATTAGGAGGGTATTTATAGGGAGATGACATGTGTTGATCTTTTCTTCCTCTTCTCGTCTTTTCGTCTTATAAATTTTTCGACTTTCTCGACTTTGTCTCGGGATTTGTCGATGGATAAATTGAACTCGTCTTATAATTTCTTCATTTATTAGACTTGAGTTCTTCGACTTCATTAAACTTCCGTCTTTAGACTTTTTCTTCGATAAATCTTCAGAATAGGCCTTGGACTTCCGTTCTTTTCGCACTCTTGATCTTTTGACTTCGTCTTTTGTCTTTTTCTTCGATAAAAGCCCGTGAAAGCCCGTGTTTTCTTTCCTTTTTACATTTTGATCCTAAAACACAATAAAAACACAAACCACGCATAATTCTGACATTTATGACATAAAATACACGTTTGGCTCGGTTATTATTATAATTAAGTGGTAAAAGGATAAGTTTCACACTTATTAACGGGTCAATTTCAATTGTTTAAACGGGTAGTGTTGGATAGATGGGTTAGTATAAATTCAGTTGGTTCGTGTCATTGGTTTTGAAATACGAATACTTTGAAAACATTTGAGTCATATTATATTTGGTATATATCGATATTTGAGTTCGAGTCTTAACGCGCGCCTTATTGTGATAGGTTGCGGTTTTCGTCTTTCCCGAGCATCCATATCGTCGGTGATGGTCTCACTACCATTGTTTCTACTCAGTTACTGAGTACCGTGATTGACTTACCTCGTGGCTAAGGTGAGTTCATAGCCCCTTTTTACTTATACATGTTTTCTAAACACGGGGTGAGATTATACATGGTGGAACACAACCATTTAAAAACTGTATGCTATCCAGAACTTAAATGCTATCCATAACATGTATGCTTTCCATATTTTCGATATTATTATTTCTTTTTAGACTAGCCTTGAGTTTCATCTCTCCGATCATGAACCGTTAATTGTCCTGTGTGCATTGCGTGAAGCGCGAATGTTGTGGGTGGATCCATCGGGATTGACTATCCTCATCCCATGTTGCGGTTGTTTAACCATGGAGCACTAATATTTGTTTATAACTGAGTATTTAGGCTGAATACTTACGTAAGTTAAGCTTTAGTTCATGAACTAAACAGCGATAATAATCATAACGTTTCGGACTATGGTTGACGTATGTAACCATACTCCATACTACTTGTTTTACAAATGAATGCTTGTGTTCCACACCTTTACTGCTAAACCTATGAATATCACTCAACTTTGTGTTGACGATTTTACATGTTTAATCTCAGGTATTATTACTTAGTTTTGCTTGGATGGGAGCCCGCACGTTATTATCGCAGCTTGGAGATTTCTGTGATGCCTTTAAAAGATTGGTTTTAGTATAACTGTCAGAAGTTTATTATATCTTTTGGGCAAATTTATGTTATAAATCGTGATGAAATAATAAATCTTTCCGCATATAAAACTCTGGGACCTATTTTTAAATCTCTGATCTTTTATGATGTAATGTACATGTTTTTATCATGTCAACTTTGTGTCAACTGTAATTCATTGTTTCTTGTACTATGACGTGTTACCCCCTTGTTGTCTAGTTGTTCCATGTCAGATTTTGGGGGTCTCACACGGTAGGGTCCTTTGCGCATGCCTTCAACATCCTAAATCGCGTGAGGAATTTGGCCTCCAAATCATCCCAATCCTCTATGCTTCCCGATGGCAATTCGTCAAACCAAGCTCTGGCCTTGTTATCTAGCGTATGCTGGAACATTCGACACCATACGGGCATGAGCCACTCTACCTAGTTTCCCATCCATTTGAAATGGTTTATGTGATCAGACGGATCTCCTTTTCCCGCGTATATCCTAACATTAGCTGGCATTCTATGACTAGGGGATGAATATTCGATGATCCTTCGGCTAAGAGGGCATTTGGCCATAGATTTGAAAGGCATTCCAAATCATCATCTGCCACCTTTTTTCCCTTTATCTTTCTTCCCATTAGCTTGGCTTTCCTTCTTCTTCCCCTTGTCTCCCGGTGTTCTTCTCCTTCATCGAAACTAATTAGCCTTGGTTTGAGGTAATCCTGATTACTTTTATCTTTTATCAATTCTTTCAGGGCCGAGAGGTGACCTTCAATGATTTCTTCATTCGTGTGGTTCTTGTGGTTGTCATCATGAGCTTCGGTTTCAGGTGATATTGGTTCAGGACCCGCCATTCTTTAGCTACTAGGTAGATCGAATTTAGTGTCCCACGGATGGCGCTAGTTTGTAGATGCAAAAGTCCGTTGGGCCTCTAAATGGGCTGAGAATGTCTCTCGGCCGTCTGGGCTATCTTCTCCACAAGCCTATAAGAAAGTAGCACACGTTAGCTCGCCTCGGGGGGGGGGGGGGGGGGGGGGGGAGACCCGATACCAACTCCGGTGTGAGAGTAAGAGTCTGATTGAGCCGGATGGCCAATAATATAGAGAGCCGAGAGGCCAAAGAGTATGTGTAATAAATATGAGTGAGAATGTCCGACTTACATTGAATAAGAGGGGTATTTATAGTGTTGAGAACACTGTAGCTTACTGTAGCTCCTCGGTGGTCGTACTCCTTGAGCCTTGTGATCTGACAGGCCAACCCTTGGTTCAACAGGTAATGTGAGGCCTCTGGGTAATAGGGTGCACCGCTTGTTCCCAAGGGAATCTTCCCTACTTTTGAGGTGTGTAGACGAATCAGTCTTCAATCTGAGTGCCATGTGAAGGTTCACTGGGTAATAGGGTGCGCCGCTCCTTCCCGATGTTGTGGTACTATTTTTGAGAATTCCCTCTAAACCTGTGTTTGTGGGTGAGCCGGGCTGCCAGATCCGTACGGCCAAGCTTGCTTCTAGAAGGTGGCTTGTGTGAATATTGCCGAGCGGCCAGATACGCGAACGTTATTCAACTCTTGTTATTTGGTTGGAAAAATTTTCAAACATATTAAACCTCTTTTAAGGGGCAAATTTTTTATTATTGCTTAGGGCAGCCGAAATTGACTGGATGGCACTGATGCATAACAACGAACTATGGCTTATTCATTGGATTCTTCTTATTCATCCGATCAAAGAAACCAAGAACTTCAAATTCGAGTATTTATTATTTTTCAAAAAAGCATTCTCACATTCTGATTCTTATAATCCAAAACACCATTTATCCGGTGATGAAGCTATAAAAGAACTAGCGAACAATGGTGATTATCTGGCTTGATTTTCTCAGATAAAATGGATGCTTTATTAAAGTGACGTTTAACGTTAGAGTGGGGGAACAATAGTTGGTAACTGGGTTGTTAGAGCTTTGGCACCACTTGAGTTTTGGCGCACCGTTTTGACTCTGGCGCCAAGAGGCCTCGCGTCAACCTCACCAACTTACGCCAAAGGAATTCTGATTTTTTTTAGTCTTTATTTGGTAATAAAGGGGTAGTTGTGGGCCCATTATACCTATTTGACACCACTTTTTCTCGTGACACTCTCCAAAAGTTTCTCACACCAAAGCCCCAATACGTGACGGCTTTGACACCGCTTTCTTGTGCCAACGATTCCCAACTCTCTTAGAGCACAAAGTCTTTCTATACTCCATAATATAGAGGCCACTGATGTAAAAGATCCAATTTTTGACTAAAGAAATGACCGGAACTCGTGTCCAGTTATACTTCCACAAAATATACCTTACATATAATTGACCATTATATGTCAAATTGTCAACAAAACAATTGTCACGTCGTATCAACTACATCAAGTTATCAACTGTTAGAGTGTAAGCTAGCATGATGTCATTAGGCCCAATGAACAGCATGAATTGAAAACAATGGGTCAGTGGCTTAGTGCCTCAGCTTGATGTGAATAAAATATTCTTGGTCTATTTTACTGGCCCATCTACCCCATTTGTGTTTTTCTTGTTCTAACATGCACATGCGTTATGTAGTTATGCTAAAAATAATATCATAAAAATTTTCAAAATTGCGTTTATTAAGATATTATAATGCATTTGTATAAAAAGATTACGTCAACTCAATTAAACAGATGAATGAATAGTCGCAAACTTGGAGGTTATGCGCACGAATGACTATATTATAAGTCAAGAGGGACCATTCATGTGCACATTTTACATGCAATTTTAAAATTTAGACTAAGGACCATTCCATCTGTTCCGGTTTACTCATAGTTTATGTTGATATTGACTCATGCGATAGTCTTTTATGTTTAACTTTACATAAAACTAAGACATTGATATGTTAATCTTAACAACATATTAGTTATATAATGTATGATTGATGTGAAAGTTTTGAAATTTAGAAACGAGCTGGTTGGAAACAAGAAGCAACACGAAAACGATGAATTACAATAATGAAAGATAAAAAAAAATTGTTACCATCTCAAATATTTCTGGCTAAATAATAGGTTTCAGTTATGTGATTAGTTGTTGGATTATGTACACATAATAATAATATGTTTGGTAGTTGATTCGAGCCTAAAAAGACACACGTGTAAAACGTTAAGTAATAATATTGTATTAATTATGTGTTAAATAATAAATAATAAAAGGGAAGTCGAGAAAAAGGAAACAATGGTTTGTTCCCTTATATCCATAATCGGCTGACTATAGCCATCGGCTTGGGTTGGTTTTGTCAAGTATATAAGGAGATCCTTGGTACCTCATTATTCACAAGTTGAATAACCAAAACTCTCCTCGATCGGTCGACAACCCCAAAGGGATGTTCGACTTTTGTGGCCGACGAAACAAGAAACCTTAAAAGGTTTCTTGTAGTTGATTGATTCAAAAAGTGTGGTTTGTTATTTGGTTTAACACTTATGTACTAGCATACTTATTGCTTAATAACGTATAGTGTGTGTAACACCCCATTTTGATAAATGGAATGTCACGCGTAATTATGGCGTGTCATCAAAGCATGCAAGGTAATATGTAGTAAAACATACATGACCATAGGGAAAACCGGAATCAAACATCGGTTCCCAAACATAAGCCCAAAACATAAGAAAGTAAATGAACTGAATGAAAGACTAAACAAGCATAAATATATGAAGGAAACAGGAGAAGAAGTCTATGGCAGCTTCCATCCTATGCATGTCCTCCAAATGCTCGAGTCTTGGGTACCTGCCGTTTTGGGACATGGAAAGGAAAGTAACGGCTGAGCAAAACGCTCAGTGCACGGATATACAATATAGCGTGAAATAGGATAAGCATGTAACATATAACAGCGGAAGACTAAGTTCTGAGTAGACTGGTTAGGTATTGAGAAAACTGGTTTTATAGTTTGAAAAGCCTTATGTTTATCTTATGAAAACCGTTTTAACATAAATATACCATAGCCCATATAGGTCATGAAAAGGTCACGTGCATGAATACTTGGAGGGGTGACCTCATCATGCTGATTAGAGGGGATGCCTCTAATTAATATACTGGTCTGGGTAGGAGGGATCAACTCCTTGTGAAGGATGCAAGGCACACACCACATTCACCATGAAATACTGAATAAAACATGTAACTAGGATGCACCCATACGCCCCACATGATATAATAATATGGCCAAAACTGAAAAGGGACGCCACGAGCAATCACTCCGCCGTGGGGAAGTCATAACATTGGTGCCTCCAATGTTATGGTTATGGTACCTCCATAACTAGGTGAAACTGGTCATGCTTGTATATGGCTATAGATTATGCTAATTAAACATAAGCAGTTCAAAACAATAAAACAAATACTGGGGAAAACAGTTGGCTGCATACGGGGAAATCCTAATAAGGAAAGAATGTCCATACTGAAAGGACGGGAATCCGTACCTCAAGTCCAGTGAATGAACGGAAGAAAGACTCCTACTTCTGGATCACTAACGCTACATGAATACACACGTGTATAAGTATCGAATCACTGATTACGTACTGGGTTTTATGTCTCATCTTAGCTTACTTGGTATGTTTTAGGTCATGGTTTACTGTTTAAAGCCTTAAACTGTGTTTATCTTGTATTCTGATTAATCTGATTAAGTATTACTGGTATTTCATGTATTATTATACTTACTGTGTAATAATAAGTAACTTTCCAAAAATAGCAGGTTTCCAAAAATAGAAAATTTCCAAAAATAGAAAGTTTCCAAAAATAGAAAGTTACCAAAAATAGAAAGTTTCCAAAAATAGAAAGTTTCCAAAAATAGAAAGTTTCCAAAAATAGAAAGTTTCCAAAAATAGAAAGTTTCCAAAAATAGAAAGTTTCCAAAATAGAAAGTTTCCTAAAATAGAATTTACTGCTTAAAATAGATTAGTTTCTAAAAATAGAAAGTTTCCAAAAATAGATCAGCTGCCTTAATTAAATAAGTTTCCATATATAGAAGGTTTCCATGATTAGATTAGCTGCCTGAAATAGATAGATTTCCATATATAGAAGGTTTCTATTAATAGATTAGTTGCCTTACTTAATTAAGTTTCTATAAATAGAAGTTTCCATATTTAGAATTAAGCTGGTTACATAAGCTAACATATAAGTCTAAGTGTTTATAAGCTTATCTCTTAAGTCATATGATATAGTGTATAGTTTAATTATTATTTCATGTATTTTAATTAAACTATAGGTTAAGCATTTTAATTAAAGTATAACATGTTTTAATTAAAATGGAATAAAATACTTAGGTTAAAATATGTATTATTATTATTAATAATATAACCTAAGTCATGTCTAAATTAATTAATTATAGGCATGTTTTAAATAATTAATTAATTATAACTTATAACATAAAATACTTAGGTTAAATTAGTATCATGCTAAATTAATAATTAAAATAACCTAAGTCATGATTTAATTAATATCTCATGTTATTAATTAATTTATATCCTAAGTTCATAATTCATAAAAATTAACATGTAGCATAAATCATGATTTAACCAACGAACCGTGAACCGGGCATGAAATCGACACCGTACCCCGAACCAAATCAGGGTTCCCCTTGGTTCCTTGCTGCCGTGGGACCCACACCACCAAACCGGGACCATAAGGTCTCGGTGGTGGTTTCTAGGCCAAGCCGTGACCCCCTTGGGGCACGGTCTAGGCGTCGGCTAAACCAAACACCCGTAAAACACCCTTTTGATTTTACCTCTTAACCAAATACATGTTTTTTTATGTTTTTAAAATAGGTTTTAAAAACATCATGTTCTTAATCAATTTTACCAAATCAAATCAAAAGAAGGAATTAAAAAGAAAGGTTAAAAAGATATACCGAATGTGTGGATCAATAGAGGATGAACAAACACGAACACTTGTACAATATTCAAGATCAAAATCAACAAGAACACCCCCTCTTGATGTGTTATAGGTGGCGGCCACAAAAGGAGAGGAAGAACAAAATTAGGGTTTTAATTGTTTTCAATAAAATGTGATAAATGAATGACTTTTTCCCTTAACCCCTTGTTTAGTAAAAATGATGGGCTAGGACCTTTTCTTGTCCCTAATTTCGTGGTTCATGGGGCCCACATGGGGTAATCCAAATGTTTTTCGTGTCTAAATAATAAGTGTGTTCTCGTGTTCGTGTTTTACGTGTTTTAATTAGTTAAGTGTTCATTCGTGTTTATTGGTGTTCGTGTTTAGTGTGTTCTCGTTAAATATTTACCGTGCCTAATATATTTATACGTGCTCGTAATTATATTATATGTATTTACGTGATTATTTTAGTTCGTGTTTTAATGGTGATCATGATTTAACTATGTTCCCGTGAAATACTTATTAACTGCTTATCATGAGTTCGTACGTAAACGATACTTATCATGTTATACACGTATGTACTTACTTGATTAATAGCACATGAATGTGATCAATACTGAATAAGGTAAGTTTTAATCTAGGACGTACGATCTTAAGGGCACTATTCATGGTAAAAGCATGCGGGTTTTAGAATTCTTCCCCCCTAAAAAGAATAATTCGTCCCCGAATTATAGATAACATAACTGGAAGCGAAACATACCCGCATCAAACTAGAAAGGTATGCAAAATAATGGAAATGACGGTGACATGGTAGAAGGAAACGTTGGACGTGACATGTCTTGAAAAGACATGGAACGTGACGTGACTGAAAGGACATATCTAATCGATAAAAGAAACATGGATAAGAAGTCCGGATGAACTTGTCCGTTCCCAAGTGGCCTCCCTCTTGGAACGGTTCCTTCAGAAGATCCTGACACTAATGATAAATCTTGGTCCTCCTGACCTTGACTTGGAATACGAAGAAATTCTTGGTTATCAACGGAAGGTAGATCCCCTAAATTCGATCGAGGAAAATAAGAGTTAACGTGCAAGGGTAACTGAAACATTACGATGCAAGACAATCTGACTTAACTGATAATTAGAAACGATGCGCGAGACATAAAGAAACGTAGTACGTGAAAAATTTTGAACGTGATACGTGAAAAATTTTGAACGTGCTACGTGGAGATATGGAGAGTGTAGTATGAGTAAACATATCGTGATCCATGATACGTGTAACATATCTTGATCATGATATGAGGAACGTGGAATGAACATGACATGTGAGACATATCGTGATCATAGAATATAATGGTGGTAACGCCAAACGCTACAAGGTGAGACGTGGAATATGACGTGAAACGTCTATCTGATGATGGAGAGTCATACTAAACTTGGGTCTGGTCTCTCAAGTTCTTGCAAACTTCCCAGAATGAGAAAAGAAATGAACGTAAAATCGTAAACCAAAATACGATCATGAACGTGAATAGTGTCATGAACGTGAGCGCGAAAGCAAGTCGTGGAATTAGAATGAAGACGTGAAGTAAGTTAGGAGTACAATTGGAAATCTTTGTCTGACCCGATAGCTGCGGGATTACCAAGTGGTCGGATGAGCCTTGGCTGGAACATGTCCGATCAATATGTGGGTTCTACAATCCTTGCGGATGTAATGATTCTGCAGACTTGATCAAACTGTTCGCAATAACCTAGATAGCATCATGCTTCTTCTAAGTTTGCATTAATCTGGTAACCAAAATCCGTGTAGATCTTTTCCTCATTTTAGCTCACAATTTCAGATGATGAAACATCCCAGTTTGTTGGTGTCCTATCTTAGCCTGTTGGTATGTCAGGTACTTAGATATGGACGTAGCTGTATCCTGCTTCGTAGAAACTTGATACATAGAGGGTTGCGAAACTCTGAGTCTTTGAATCAGACTTCTCCTAGCGTAGGATTTCCTAGAACACCTAATGTAGTGTAGGGTTCGTTCCTTTACGCATAAGCAGAGTCATGGTAAGATTAACCATGCAAATCCATGTGATCCAGCGTGTCACTGTAATCAAACAGAATTGATATTGGAAAAATTTCCAGGGTGAAATTTCTCTTGTCATAGAATTTGCAACATAGTGCAGATATGGCCTTCCCGTTCTTCTTCTAGGCTTAAAGGAAAGTCAGGTTATCCTCAATGAAAACACTGATGAATTTGCTATGAGTTCATGGAAACTCCTTCTTATAATGCCGTTGGAGCATTTTTGAGACTAATTCAAAATTATAATTCTAGCATGACCGAGTCGTGTACGAATAGCAGTCATGGACATGTCCTGCTTTTTCATTCGTCACTGTTGGAAGCATGATCATGAGTTCGATCTTGGAAAAGTGATTAACACCATACGGTTGATTGGACATGTTGTCAATATGTGGAGGAGAATAACGGTCATGAATGGTGATTTGTTTAAGTCGACGGTAGTCGACACATAATCTCATGGTACCATCCTTCTCCTTGAAGGTTCTTTTGGAGTGTAAGGAACAATTTTGAAATAATCCGTTGGTTATGCGTAAAAGGACCTTAGTAGTCGTGTGTTACTGACAGCTAGAAAATTTTAGCAATATGGCTAACAAAGCACGTGCTTGAAAAGCATAGATAATTTGTACAGATTTTCCTGATGGAAAATCAAACTGAATGTATTCAGGAGCCTTAACATTACTGTACATAATTATGAATCGTAGCATGGTGTGCTGTTCATAGTCCATACTTAGGATAAAATTCATCTCATGTCTGTCCGAGGAAAATACTTTAGCAGCTTGGATCTCATCATTAAGCTGAAGTATAACCTTCGTGTACGTTGGAATACGAAAGGCTTCCTTCATGGTCATGAATATATGAACCATGGTGAAAGAAATGAAAGTGACATCGGCAACGTGACAGTTCTCACTTATGCGCCGGTAATGGTATTAAAATTCTTGTGGCCTGATTAATACATGGGACAACAAAATGGATATACCCTTGGAGAGTACCCTGAATTTCTTAGAAATGTTCCATGGTTGGACGTGAGTCATGCGTCTTGACTCGTGTCTTGGAATTATATGCATGAAATATGTCTTAACTGGTGTCTTGACATGTGTCCTCAGAAAGTATACGTGAGACATGTGTCTTGACTGATGTCTTGACATGTGTCTCGAGATGTGAAACAATTAGAACTACAAATATTAGGTTAATATGCAAGAATTGGCGGATCGGTTGGACTACTGATCATTTGTATGTCTGATCACGTCCGTGGCCGGAGCCTCGGTTGCGATTTCTAGGATAGTTGCCGTCATAGTAGTGGTTACTATCATCTTGTCTGTCGGTTCCATGACGGTCATTCTCATGACCGTGACTCATGTAACTATTTAGCTGAGTGGCCGGCTGGTACTGGTTTGCACTCATATGGCTGAAATGACAGCCGAACGACGTGTGACATGTAACTATGAATTTGGGACAATGATTGATGGGAATTGTCTGATGGTGAAGCATCTTCTCGTCCAATTGCTTTGCTCCGACGCCTTTGTCTTCGTCTTTTAGGATCTCCAGGTTGTGAACAGCATCAGCATCAGCATCAGCATCTCGTAGCGTCTCCCAACATCAGCAGCATCAACCTTCAGTAACATCTCCAAGCTAAGAGCGGCATCGATAATCTTGTAGAATATCAGCAAGTGAACATACGCCTGAGATGATTTAGAATCGACTAGCGAATACTCGTGAAGTATTGCAAGTGGAATACACATGGATTAAGGTACATGTAATACACATGAAATACGGTACGTGGAGTACACATGGAATGCACATGAAATGATCGGTATGGGCTCGATCATTTGTCATGATTTAAGGAAAGTAAATCGGTTAAACTGTTAGGAAAACCATCATGATAACCTGGCAGTATTAGCATAGGCATCATTCTGGTTGCATAGAGAAACGCTAAAGTGTGGTTACACAAAATTCAACGATGATTTGCCTGACAGCATGATCAATGGAAACCAACCATGACTATCGTGAAAGCATGATTCAAGAAATCTAACAATGTCTTGCAGGACAACGTAAATAACAAAAGAGGCGTGAAACATAATCAACATGAAGACGGAATTATCATGAGGAAACATGAAACCATCTATTACGAAGAAGTGTATAACATAATCAGCATGAAACTGAAGTTAACCATGACAGTATGAAGGCATACTTGACATAAAAACATAATAACTTATGATGGGACATGAAAAAAAATTTTATGCCAATTTAAATCATGAGAAAAATTTTATGCAAGAAAAACAGTGCATGAATGCGTAATGTAGATTATAAAACCTTTATATGTGCGAGGGAACGCCTATGGGTCGGTTCCAAAACAAAAGACATGGCGAGGGGACGCCTATGGGTCGGTCCCAAAGTTAAAAGTTTCGATAAAAGCACATGCGACTAAATAGGGCCAGTCCTGTACCAACCATTACTTAGTCAAAATTCCTGCAACAGATGACATATGATATAAATGCATGAATGCATGAAACATAATAATTAAAAGTCATTGTCAAAACTTAACAGAAAAAATTTTATGTGAAAATTATGAACTACTGGGGTCAGTCCACATCGTCACAGTTCACGAGGAACATCATGCATAGACAATGACACATAACTAAGTATGGATGACGGTTGTTCATTCCATATTAGTAAGACGATACTGGTGAAAACATCATGGTGAAAACAACAAGGTGCTGAAAACGTCATGGCTAAAACCAAAAAGATGCTGAAACATAATGGTTAAAACAACAACGCGCTGAAACATCAATACGTGGAATAACAATCGTTGGCTTAAGAAGCTCCTGGTGACTACCCACTAGTCACAGGTCGAGTTTTAGAGCCTACAGGTCGAAGCCTTGGCTCTGATACCATAATTGTAACACCCCATTTTGATAAATGGAATGTCACGCGTAATTATGGCGTGTCATCAAAGCATGCAAGGTAATATGTAGTAAAACATACATGACCATAGGGAAAACCGGAATCAAACATCGGTTCCCAAACATAAGCCCAAAACATAAGAAAGTAAATGAACTGAATGAAAGACTAAACAAGCATAAATATATGAAGGAAACAGGAGAAGAAGTCTATGGCAGCTTCCATCCTATGCATGTCCTCCAAATGCTCGAGTCTTGGGTACCTGCCGTTTTGGGACATGGAAAGGAAAGTAACGGCTGAGCAAAACGCTCAGTGCACGGATATACAATATAGCGTGAAATAGGATAAGCATGTAACATATAACAGCGGAAGACTAAGTTCTGAGTAGACTGGTTAGGTATTGAGAAAACTGGTTTTATAGTTTGAAAAGCCTTATGTTTATCTTATGAAAACCGTTTTAACATAAATATACCATAGCCCATATAGGTCATGAAAAGGTCACGTGCATGAATACTTGGAGGGGTGACCTCATCATGCTGATTAGAGGGGATGCCTCTAATTAATATATTGGTCTGGGTAGGAGGGATCAACTCCTTGTGAAGGATGCAAGGCACACACCACATTCACCATGAAATACTGAATAAAACATGTAACTAGGATGCACCCATACGCCCCACATGATATAATAATATGGCCAAAACTGAAAAGGGACGCCAAGAGCAATTACTCCGCCGTGGGGAAGTCATAACATTGGTGCCTCCAATGTTATGGTTATGGTACCTCCATAACTAGGTGAAACTGGTCATGCTTGTATATGGCTATAGATTATGCTAATTAAACATAAGCAGTTCAAAACAATAAAACAAATACTGGGGAAAACAGTTGGCTGCATACGGGGAAATCCTAATAAGGAAAGAATGTCCATACTGAAAGGACGGGAATCCGTACCTCAAGTCTAGTGAATGAACGGAAGAAAGACTCCTACTTCTGGATCACTAACGCTACATGAATACACACGTGTATAAGTATCGAATCACTGATTACGTACTGGGTTTTATGTCTCATCTTAGCTTACTTGGTATGTTTTAGGTCATGGTTTACTGTTTAAAGCCTTAAACTATGTTTATCTTGTATTCTGATTAATCTGATTAAGTATTACTGGTATTTCATGTATTATTATACTTACTGTGTAATAATAAGTAACTTTCCAAAAATAGCAGGTTTCCAAAAATAGAAAATTTCCAAAAATAGAAAGTTTCCAAAAATAGAAAGTTACCAAAAATAGAAAGTTACCAAAAATAGAAAGTTTCCAAAAATAGAAAGTTTCCAAAAATAGAAAGTTTCCAAAAATAGAAAGTTTCCAAAAATAGAAAGTTTCCAAAATAGAAAGTTTCCTAAAATAGAATTTACTGCTTAAAATAGATTAGTTTCTAAAAATAGAAAGTTTCCAAAAATAGATCAGCTGCCTTAATTAAATAAGTTTCCATATATAGAAGGTTTCCATGATTAGATTAGCTGCCTGAAATAGATAGATTTCCATATATAGAAGGTTTCTATTAATAGATTAGTTGCCTTACTTAATTAAGTTTCTATAAATAGAAGTTTCCATATTTAGAATTAAGCTGGTTACATAAGCTAACATATAAGTCTAAGTGTTTATAAGCTTATCTCTTAAGTCATATGATATAGTGTATAGTTTAATTATTATTTCATGTATTTTAATTAAACTATAGGTTAAGCATTTTAATTAAAGTATAACATGTTTTAATTAAAATGGAATAAAATACTTAGGTTAAAATATGTATTATTATTATTAATAATATAACCTAAGTCATGTCTAAATTAATTAATTATAGGCATGTTTTAAATAATTAATTAATTATAACTTATAACATAAAATACTTAGGTTAAATTAGTATCATGCTAAATTAATAATTAAAATAACCTAAGTCATGATTTAATTAATATCTCATGTTATTAATTAATTTATATCCTAAGTTCATAATTCATAAAAATTAACATGTAGCATAAATCATGATTTAACCAACGAACCGTGAACCGGGCATGAAATCGACACCGTACCCCGAACCAAATCAGGGTTCCCCTTGGTTCCTTGCTGCCGTGGGACCCACACCACCAAACCGGGACCATAAGGTCTCGGTGGTGGTTTCTAGGCCAAGCCGTGACCCCCTTGGGGCACGGTCTAGGCGTCGGCTAAACCAAACACCCGTAAAACACCCTTTTGATTTTACCTCTTAACCAAATACATGTTTTTTTATGTTTTTAAAATAGGTTTTAAAAACATCATGTTCTTAATCAATTTTACCAAATCAAATCAAAAGAAGGAATTAAAAAGAAAGGTTAAAAAGATATACCGAATGTGTGGATCAATAGAGGATGAACAAACACGAACACTTGTACAATATTCAAGATCAAAATCAACAAGAACACCCCCTCTTGGTGTGTTATAGGTGGCGGCCACAAAAGGAGAGGAAGAACAAAATTAGGGTTTTAATTGTTTTCAATAAAATGTGATAAATGAATGACTTTTTCCCTTAACCCCTTGTTTAGTAAAAATGATGGGCTAGGACCTTTTCTTGTCCCTAATTTCGTGGTTCATGGGGCCCACATGGGGTAATCCAAATGTTTTTCGTGTCTAAATAATAAGTGTGTTCTCGTGTTCGTGTTTTACGTGTTTTAATTAGTTAAGTGTTCATTCGTGTTTATTGGTGTTCGTGTTTAGTGTGTTCTCGTTAAATATTTACCGTGCCTAATATATTTATACGTGCTCGTAATTATATTATATGTATTTACGTGATTATTTTAGTTCGTGTTTTAATGGTGATCATGATTTAACTATGTTCCCGTGAAATACTTATTAACTGCTTATCATGAGTTCGTACGTAAACGATACTTATCATGTTATACACGTATGTACTTACTTGATTAATAGCACATGAATGTGATCAATACTGAATAAGGTAAGTTTTAATCTAGGACGTACGATCTTAAGGGCACTATTCATGGTAAAAGCATGCGGGTTTTACAGTGTGCGTATACTTAAAGAGATCATTATTTGATCTTATATTTGGTTTTCGTTTATATTGGTGATCCGATAAATGTGATTTAATCCATTGTTAAAAGGTACGCTTTTCTTTATCGTTTATGTTAATTACTTGTCTATACATGATCTTATATTCCGCTGCGTACTCGTGTTATTAATTTGTTAATATGTAAAGGTTTACTTAAATTCCAACAGTGGCATCACGAGTCGTTCGTATTTTTTTAATTACATTAAAAAATGAAAGAGATAAAATTGTGTAAACTTAACATGATGTTGTTTGAATTATTGTATTTGATAATTAAGTTTTCATAAACCCTAGTTAGAGTTGATAAAATTAATTAGACAAACCCTAAGTTGTATGCAATTTTTGTTGATAAATATGATGTTAATTGTTAATTAGTCGTTATTTATCACGTTGTTAATTGGTAAATTATGGTTCGATCCATGGGAATCATGCAAGTTTATCATGGATCATGTATACTTGATTAATAGATTTAATTGAAGTCATGATTGATGTGGTATGTCTGAAGTATGTGATTTATTGTTAATTGGGTATATGAATTAGATTAATGTTTATTCGTGTTGCTTTTGATTATAGTTGTCGTATATCATGGTTCAAGTAAAGGGTTTTCGGAAAAATAAAATAAACCAGACTAAAACTATATGAAATGTGATTTATTATAATCTTGTTCTTGCACGATCATATGTGGCAACAATTGAGTCGCCCTTACATGGTTTTAAATCTAACTCACGCGGTGATTAGCAAGAATCAAATTTATATTTTTTTGTATTTTAAAGTTGTAAAGTTTTATTAATGACGTAATTTGCAAACTACTATCTAGTTGCAAGGCTAAGGTTCGGGAAGACTCATCAAGACTTATGTCTTGTTGATACCATTGCCTTATAGTACCTAACTACTTGTAGTTTCCTTACCTTGCATACTATTTCGGAAGCCGTGAATGGTTTAGGGTTTGAATAATTTTAATCATTATTAATCTTTTTCCGTCATAAAATTAAACTCCTTTAAATAGAATACACGTTGAATCGTCAATTTTTATGATATCATTATCAATACAATTCAATTGTAAGTTAAATATGTGATGTTTATAATTAACGAATTGAGTAAAAAAATTAAATTATCATGATACAAAGATGTTGTATGCTTCTTTGTATATGTTTTTGAAATTGTCAAAATATATACCCTTTAAATTAAGTTTATTTGTCATCCAACGTGTTGATACAAAAGTTGGATGATCCTTGCTTGACCCGAATTAGGCTTAATTCGGGTAGGCTGGGCTCCGGCTCTTGCACCAAGTGAATGTCTTGCTGAGATCCTGCACACTAAAACAACACGCGTTAAGCTAACCGTGGGAACGTATCCCATGATTAGACTCCGGCGTGAGAGTAAGTAATCGGTTAAGGGTTAGATAATCGGCTGTAGGTTGAGAGTATAAAAAATATGTCACCTTTGTGGAACCCTTGGGGGTTCCTTATATAGGCGACGAAAACCCTAATGGGCTGTCACCGATACTTCGACCCCAAACAAAGGATAAGTGCCATAATTAGCTTGATTGTTATCTTCTAATTATGGTGAGTGTATATCCTTTACTTTGGGGTAAATCCTAATCCTAATAAGATTGTGATACTGTCTAACCCTGTACCAGCCGTGCTGGGCCGTGGGACGCACACATCTTGTGCGGCCACTGTTCATTCAAGCCCATAAGCTCAAATGATACTAATCCAACCCATTCGTGATGGGTCGGATACGAGTAGTACCCGTGGGCCGGGTTCATGACCCGACTGGGGACTATACGTGTAAAACCCGCATTAAAACCTATGAATAGTACACGTGAACAGTAACTTACGAAAACACGGTAAAATTTAAACTTTCCATTTATAATATTAATACACGTGTCACGACAATAAATAACGAACAATCATGAATATTATAAATGTGACACGATCATGAATACCAAAATTACGAATAATAAATCACGAACACACACGTAAATTATTTAACACACGAAAAACTACGGGTTTACCCCATGTGGGCCCCTATGCCGCGGCTAGACAAGAGAGGGAGGCCAAGTGGACCTTTTGGCCAAAACCAATTTTAATAAAAACATTAGGAGAATTATTTTTTCTCATATTTTAGGTTTACAGAAAATTTTGTCCTCTTCCTCCTTGTTTCACCGTAGCCGCCGAACACCATCAAGAAAAAGGGCAAACCCGGACGATTTTTGTGTTTGTTTAATTATTCGTGATCACCTCGTCATTCTACACGCATTGGTATATTCAAAAACCTTTTCTTTTCATTTTATTTTCTTATGATTTCATGTTTAAAATTAATTAATCACATGAACATGTAAAAGAATAACTAGGATTTATTAATTTTGTCAAGGGACGTTTGGTTTGTGGTTTGTGGTTCGGCCGAGACACCGAGACCCCAAAGGGGTGCTCGGTTTGTTTTTAATCACCACCACCGAGACCATAAAGGTCTCAGCTTGGTTGGTTTCTGATAAGTGTGAAAACACTCATCAATTATGATCCAAATACCACTAAAAACACAGTCAAATACCTAATATATAACTGTAAAATATCAGAATTACGCGTGTATTTGTGTTTTGTGTGTTTCAGGTAAGAAAGATACATTTTGGAGCAAACACGCGATTTCATGGATTTATTTGATGAAAAGACGAAGAAAAGGACGAAAGATGCTTCAAGGAATTTGTTTGCCAAGTTTTCAAAGATCAAGGGCTGAACTTGCAATTTTCTACAAAAATGAGGATGAAAAGAAACTTGATTTAAAAGTTTTAAACACTTTTGATTAATAAAAGAAGATGAGGGACCAAATGGCAAAACAAGTGGAAAGTTATTATATTACTTGGTCAAATTGACCAAAAGCCGGTCAAAGAACTCACACAAACTCATTACTCGTCTTCATCACCAACAAAGAGAGAGAAAGACGATTTTTCATCTCTTTCATCCACAAACCTGCAATCGAGAATAACGAACGATCCAAGAAGATTCAAGTGAAGATTATAACTACAAAAGTGTTCCTCTCCTTCTCCTCTACAAGATGGTGACAGTTAATTAGATCAAGAGTGACAGGAGAAGAAATCCCCAAATGTGATGATGAAGAAGGACGAGTTTAAACCTCGTATTTAATACGTGGCATTCAATCATTGGCTAGAACACGTCATCCCACCTCCTCTCGACGCCTATAAAAGGAAGACGAAGGCCTCACTTCAATTGGTTAGCATAGGTGTAGTTTCACACAGTTAGGTTAGTTAGAATAGATAGTTAGGTTTTCTTTCAAAGCTTATTGATTTTCAGTTAATCTTTCAGTTTAAAGTTTGTTTAGAAATCAGTTGAGATTAGTTAATCTTTGTAACCGAATTTTGTTTTCTCCATTAATGAAACTCACTTAAGATTCTTAAAGCTTTCTTGATTTTCTTTTAAGCTTTCTTTTATTGTTACTGTTAATCGAGATTGAATTTTAATTGACAAGTTTATTGATTCTTGTTCATATAAGCTCGTGATAATAAGCTCACGTGTCGTTTCAGCTTATAAGTTTGTGACACTGATTTTTAAGCTCATAGTTGTGATAATAAGCACTTAATAGCTTGTGATAGATTCTTTAACTTTTAATGATTTGAACTCGTTAGATTTCGGTGTTTCGTCAATCAGTTGAAGTTTTTAAACAATTTCGGTGATTTTTGGTTTTATTAAGCCAATAGGTTCATAAGCTCAATATGAGCTTATGAGTGGAGCTCCTTTCGTTTCAATACTCTTACCAGTGTTTTATACAGTTTTAATTAGATATAAGCTTTAATGAAATTCTCTTTGTGTCTTTAAAGTTTTCATATATCAGAAACAGTCAGTTCGATTTCAGATTTGATAGGTTAGTCAAGTTTCTGAGTTTTGAGGCTGTTATTGTTGCTTATAAAGTTCTTGAGTTTTCGTGAAGCTGATGAGGATTACCTGTTAAAGCTTTCGGTTCAGTTTTTTTAGATACTCTGTTAAGTGTTAATATAGATAGCATATATTTTGTTTCTTGTTTTGGTTTGACTTTGCAGGTATTTGGATTTGTTGCTGAAATGGTTAGCCGATTCGTAGATGTAATGATCGTAGTTCCGTTTAGCAGTAAGATTGGCTCCGTAACTGGTGGTTCAAGTAGCTTCGATTTCAGTGCTAGTAATAAGGCAACTCAGCGTTGACCTTCGACATCAATGGACAGGCTTCGGATGAGGGGAGTACTTGTTCAAATTTCTGTATATTTTTAGATCATTCAGCTGTAGAAAATTTAGCATAGGATGTACTAGTACTTAGTTTAAACCAATCTGTTAGCTAGTTGTTTGTGACTGCTTTTGGTCCTGTAATTGGTTCTAATAGAGTTCATAGGGAAACTTTTTACTTTAAATTTCATAATAGTAGATTGGTTAAAAGTAGTAAAAATCAGCTTTTGGTAAATTGGTGAAAGCTTATTTGTAAGAAATAGACATACAGTTTAGAACCAACATGAAAATTTGTCTTTCAATGCATTCTGAGTAAGTTTGCTTGTTATACATGTTTAGTCCTTTATGGTGTATATTCTAATTTCCATCACAGTCCTTGACTCAGTTAGTTTGGTCAGATCATTGGTCCTTAAAACTGTTGGTCAGTAATTCTCTTATTGGGTTTATAGGTTGTTGGGCTAGATAAACTTTGGGCTAGTTCTTTTAAAAATCAGTTTTAGGTTGGTGGGCTTACATTTCATTTGGGCCAAATAGACTTATAGCAGATTTATTTTTTTATTTCATAGAATTTCATTATAGGAATAGAAATTGTATTTTTACTTTTATAGATTTAGTTTTATATTTTGTATTCGCAATTTAAATTTGTAGTGTAAATTTGTATTTTACTTCTTTAAATTTTGTGCATTTAATTGACATAGTTGCAATGTGTTTTTTAGATAGTACGTATACGTAGCTTAATATAGATATTTTTACATTTTTTAATTGCTTTGTGCTAATTAGACATAAATACCAATCAAGTCTTTTTAACCAAAAACAATCAAGTCGAGCTTAAAATTGTTATATCAGTTCGTTAAGATACCGAGAAAAACGAACTAAAAAGACAAATATCAGTTTCAGCTCGACGCAGGCAAGAAACCCCAGACCGAAGGTCGGGGTGTGTTTGTTTGTTCGGTTTGGTGTAACCGAGGCACCACCGAGACCCCCAAGGGGCTCGGTTGGTTTTGTTTAATCGGACCCGAGACCAAAGAAAACCCGACACTAGGTCGGGGTATGTTTACATGTTTAGTTGATTAAGTAGTGTCATCCGGGACCCCTCCAAGGTCTCGGTAGGACTTTTATATGGCTTATTTGGTTCGGCTTATATTAAACACGGGCTCGGTATTCGAGTTTTTATAAAAACTATTTTTATAAGTCATGTTATATTAAACTTTAGGTTAATTAATTTATTAAATTAATTCATGTATAACATAAGGTATTTATACTTAGTCATTTTAATTAAAACATGTATTTTAATTAAAATCATATAACGTATAGTTTAATTAAATTAACCAGTTATTTAATTAACCAACTATAACCATGACTTATGTTGTAGTAATTTAACTTCACTTATTATTTATAATTCAGCTTAATTCTAATTATGGAAACTTACTAATTTTGGGAACTTTCTATTTTTGGGAACTTTCTATTTTTGGAAACTTTCTATTTTTGGAAACTTACTATTTCTGGAAACCTGCTAATTTTAGAAAGTTACTTAGTATTACAATGCAAGTATTATAATACACTAATACATGAATAATACTCAATAGAACATCATAATAACTACAGTTAAATACAGTAAACAGTAAAACATAACATAATACGTATAACAAGTAATTAACACATGGAACCAATAAAACACATGTAATTCAGACAACTCATACACGTCCATATTTCTTATGTAGTGTTATCCGTCAAGGTGGATTAGTCTTCATCGTTTTCGTTAGCTTCTACTGGACATAAGGTACGGATTTCCCGTCCTTCAGTAAGGACAATCTCTTCCTTCATTAGGATATCCTGTATGCAGCCAACTGTTTTCCCCAGTAGATACAGATTAAATGCTTATGTTTTATTAGTTACCTTAGCCATATACATGCATGATCAATTTCACCTAGTTATGGAGGTACCATAACAATAACACTAGAGGCACTAGTGTTATGACTTCACCACAGCGGAGTGATAGCCCGTGGCGTCCTTTTTCAGTTATTTGTCCATATTATTATTATATTATCATGTAGGGCGTACGGGTGTATCCTAGTTACATGTTTCAGTCATGATTTCAAGGTGAATGTAGTGTGTGCCTTGCATCCTTCACAAGGAGCTGATCCCTCCTACCCACTTACCAGTTAATTAGAGGCAACCCCTCTAATTGCATGATGAGGTCTCCCCTCCAAGTATTCATGCACGTTGTTGACCTCATGACCTATATTGGCTATTATGGTACATTAACTAATACAGATTTTCATAAGTAACATAAGCTATGTTTTCAGAACTAAAACCAGTTAGCATGACAGACAACTAGGTTTTCTAGGACTTATTCATTTCTGCTGCCATTCATGCTTTATATTCTTTATATGCTTCTATACTCTATATTTTTCCATGCTTTATTATATATCCGTGCACTGAGCGTTATGCTCAGCCGTCTACTTTTCCACGTTCCCAAACGGTAGGTACCCAAGGACGCAAGTAGGAACTCCAGAGTATGTGCATTCGGATTGGAAGCTATCCGACCTTTTTTACCTTATGCATTTATTCCTACTTTATCATACTTTACGTCTTTTGGACATTGTTAAGCCCTTTCCATTTACACTACTTATATTGCTTGTTTGTGAGTTACTAGACTACCTATGTTTGATTCCGGTATTTCTATTTATGGTCATGAATGTTTAGATATTTACCTTGCATGCTTTGATGATACGCCATAATTTACTATAGCACTCTATCCTATTAAATGAGGTGTTACAATTATGGTATCAGAGCCAAGGTTTCGACCTGTAGCTCTATAAAAATGACCTGTGACTTACGGGTAGTCACCAGTGTCTTCCTAGAACTGACAGTTGGTTTTCATGCATTCATTCATTTTCATTTTATTTCATGCATTCATATCATTGTAGTAGGTTTATGACTAAGTAATGATTGGTACAAGACTGGCCCTATTTAGTCGCATGTGCTTTTATCGAAATTTTTAACTTTGGGACCGACCCATTGGCGTCCCAGCGCCATGTCTTTTGTTTTGAGTGAACTGACCATAGGCGTTCACTCCCGTTCATATAAAAGTTTTATAAACTGCATCATGCATTTTTACATTGTTTCATGCATTATAAACTGTTTCTTTGATTTATACATTGTTCATGCATTCTTATGTTATCTCATTTCAGATTTATAATTTATGTTGCATTTTGTTGTCTTAAACTATCAGATGGTGAACAATCACAATACTCCAGAATTGACAGCAGCTGTCAATACAACTCTGCAAGCCCTCCTTCCCCAACTTCGCAATAAAATCAGGGATGAACTTCAGGAGGAATTCCAGGCTCATGGTAATCACAACAACCCTCCTCCTCCACCATCGGTTACTCTTATGACTTGGTTAGAGAGATTCAACAAACAGCGACCTCGTTCGTTTGAGCAGACTGACAGCCCCAACGAGGCTGAAGCTTGGATTTCTCACATCGAGAAGATTTTCGATGCAATGGGTTGTGATGGTGTTTTCAAGGCAAGACTGGCTTGCTATAAGTTTGAAGGTGATGTGCTGCAGTGGTGGAAATCGGTCAAGCAGTCCAACGGTGGTGATAATTGGGTTGCACAGCTAAATGGGACCGGTTTAAGGAGCTCTTCCTTAATCAGTACTTTCCACATGCTGAACAAGAGAAGCTCAAGAGGGAATACCACAACATTCGGCAGATTGCTGGTGAAAACAGCAACGAATTCATGCAAAGGTTTCTCCGTTTAGAAGGATTTATAGGTCCAGCCGCAGGAACTGCTGCGGAGCAGGCTGAGAAGTTTCGCTGGGCACTTCGCACTTCGGTTGCCAACAACTTGGTATGTGCTACTTTCACTACAGTAGCATAGGTGGGCGATGCAGCCCATAAGCTCGAGATGCTTAAGGAACGAGAGGAGTTCGGTGATGACAGAGCTGTGAAGAGGTATCTTCAATCACCAATTGTAAACAATTCATTTCCATCAGTATTATTCATTTCATATAAACCTCTGTTCAACATATATATATATATATATATTCCAGGCAGAAGACTGACGACGTAAGCCTGCGGCCGCTCAGCAACAAGCGTCTAAGGGAAACGGCCAGACTAACGACCGTTCTGGTTCTAAGAGGTGTGGTGGTAACGATAGTTACCGTAACAACGCTAACAACTCGAGCAATAGCAGGTCCCTACATTAACCTTCTTTCATGTTCCACTATTTTATGTTATGGTATTCTGACACTCCAACAATTGTTAATTTAGGAACAATGGTAACGACAGGTATCAGGACCGTAGGGGTTCACAGCCTAACCGTTCTACCTCATTTGGTAAATTTTACACCTTCTACGTAATCATGTATATGTTCCATGATCATGTCTCATGCATGTAATCCTTAAACAGGCTCTAAGATAACTAGGACGCCTGCTGGAGGATTCACGCATCCTGTCTGTCCTACTTGTTCGCGCAGACACTCTGGTATCTGTCGCCGAGGTACTGGTGGTTGTTTCAAGTGTGGCCAACAAGGCCATCAGTAGAAGGACTTTCGCTAGGGTGAGATAGAAGGGACTTCTGGACACGCCGACACCAAGCCACCTCCTACTTCTTGTCGCGTGTTCACTACTACTCGAGATCAAGTGAATAAGACTTCAAGTACCATCACCGGAAATCTCTTTATGAATGGTTTGGCATCATGTGTTCTATTTGATACGGGGGCGACACATTCAGTCGTGTCCACTACTTTTGCCGTATGTGTTAGGATTTCCCCGATGCCATTAGATAATGCCTTATGCATTTCCATGCCACTTAGGGACTCTGTACGAATCACTCAAGTGTACAGAGATCTTCCCCTAGAATTTGATGACAAGATCCATAGAGTTGACGCACTTCCGTTGGACATGTGCGATTTTGACTTGATTTTGGGCGTGGATTAGTTATCCAAACACCAGGCCAAAATTGACTGCCATACTTATCGGGTTATCTTCGGTGATGTTAAATCTCCAGAGTACATACACCATGGTTTTCTGCCAGAGAGGTCAGTACAGATTATTTCATCCATGGAGGCGCATGCATTGCTATCACACGGCTGTCAGGGCTTCATAACCAATAGTCATGACATTACTGCCGAGTCTCCATCGATCCAAGATCAGCCTATTGTGTCAGAGTTTCCTGACGTATTTCCAGATGAACTTCCAGGCATACCACCTGTTCGTGAATTCGAGTTTGGAATCGAGCTCATACCAGGTGTAGAGCCAATTTCCAAAGCTCCTTACCATATGGCTCCTATAGAGCTTAAGGAAATAAAAGATCAGCTGCAGGAACTTCTGGAACGAGGTTTCATCCGTCCCAGTGCATCGCCATGGGGTGCACCGGTACTGTTCGTGAAGAAGAAAGACGGCAACATGCGGTTATGTATAGACTATCGCGAGTTGAACAAGATCACGATCAGGAATCGTTATCCTTTGCCGCGAATTGATGACCTATTCGATCAACTTCAAGGCGCCATGCATTTTTCCAAGATCGATCTGAGGTCCGGGTACCATCAGCTACGGGTTAAAGAGTAGGATATCTCTAAGACTGCTTTCTGTACATGTTATGGGCACTATGAGTTTGTACTCATGCCATTCGGACTCACTAATTCTCCAGCTGTCTTCATAGATTTGGTGAACCATGTCTTCTATGAGTTTCTGGACAAGTTCATTATTGTGTTCATTGATGACATCCTGATATTCTCCAAATCCAAGGAGGAACATGAGGAACACCTTCGTACAGTCTTACAGATTCTTCGTCAGAAGCAGCTGTACGCCAAGTTCTTTAAGTGTGAGTTCTGGTTAACCAAGGTGGCATTTCTGGGCCATATTGTATCTGCAGATGGGATCACCATGGATCCTACCAAGGTTGAAGCTATCACTAAATGGCCGAGAACTACATTTGCAACAAAAGTTAGAAGTTTTCTTGGTTTAGCTGGCAACTACCGCAGGTTTGTAGAGAACTTTTCACGGTTAGCCTTACCTTTGACTAAGCTGATGAGGAAAGGAGAGAAATTCGTCTGGACGGAAGAGCGAGAGAAGATCTTTAAAGATCTTAAGCAGAAGTTAGTGACTACACCTATTCTTACTCTCCCATCTGGCTTAGGTGGATTTCAGATATATAGTGACGCTTCAGGAAAGGGTTTAGGCGGCGTTCTCATCCAACATGGAAAGGTTATTGCATACGTATCACGACAGCTGAAACCTTATGAAGAAAACTATCCTACTCACGATTTAGAGCTTGCAGCAGTTGTTTTCGCGTTGAAGATCTGGAGACATTATTTGTATGGCGAATCATGTGACATATTCACCGACCACAAGAGTCTCAAGTACATCTTCACCCAGAATGAACTGAACATGAGACAGAGGAGATGGTTAGAGCTATTGAAGGACTACGACACCAACATTCAGTACCATCCTGGTAAGACGAATGTGGTGGCAGATGCACTAAGCAGAAGGTCGGGTATGATTGCTAGCATTTGGATTGTAAAAGCGATCATTCGTGACCTAGAGATGACTGATATTGAGTTTTATGTACAAGGACAGCACAGTTACTGGGCTAATCTTAGAGTGGAACCAGACTTACATTCTAGGATCAAGGAAGCTCAGAAGGACGATGGTGATATTTAGGCTATCATTCAGAACCTTGATTAGCAGACGGAGTTTCATGTTGACGACGACGATATCTTATCGCAGGGCACTAGACTAGTGGTTCCTGATGACTCTACTCTCAGGGAAGCTGTGTTGACTGAGGCTCACAGTTCTCCATTTACCATACATCCTGGTTCTACTAAGATGTACCACGATATCAAGAAACACTTTTGGTTGAGTGGTATGAAGCAGGATGTTGCCACCTTCGTTTCTAAGTGTATGATCTGCCAGTAGGTGAAGATCGAACATCAACGAGCTAGTGGTTTACTACAACCATTAGATATTCCAGCATGGAAGTAGGACAAAATTTCCATGGATTTTGTTACTGGTCTTCCGGTTACTCAAAAGATGAATGACGCTATCTGGGTCATTGTGTATAGGTTGACTAAATCTGCTCATTTTCTACCGATTCGCAAGGAGCATCCGGTCAGCAAATTAGCAGACACATTCCAGAGGGAGATCATGAGACTGCATGGTACTCCATCAGAAATCATCTCTGACAGAGATCCTTGTTTCACCTCACGTTTCTGGCAGAGTCTGCAGAAAGCTTGGGGCACCAGACTTAAGCGCAACTCTGCCTTTCATCCTCAGACCGACGGACAGTCAGAGCTTACCATTCAGACATTGGAGGAGATGTTGCGATCGTGTACTCTAGAATGGTCAGGAAGCTGGGATGATTATATATTCCTAGTAGAATTCGCATACAACAACAGCTGGCACGCTAGCATCAAGTGTGCTCCCTTTGAGATGTTGTATGGCAGAAAGTGTCGCCCCAATCTGCTGGGATCAAGTGGGCGAACAACTGCTTGAAAGTCCAGAGATGATTGAAGTGACCAATGAGAAAGTCGTTGTCGCCAAGGCAAGGCTTCAGGAAGCTCGTGCTCGCCAGAAGAGCTATGCTGATAAACGTCGTAGAGATGTGTCTTTCAACGTAGGTGACCACGTTTTCCTCAAGGTATCACCTGCACGAGGAGTTAGACGTTTTGAAATCAGAGGGAAGATCATTCCTCACTTCATTGGACCGTTCCACATCATAGAACGCGTTGGTGAAGTGTCATACCGTTTAGCGTTACCGCCTCAGCTATCACACGTTCACAACGTGTTACATGTGTCCTTACTTAGAGGATACAACTATCATCCAGTTCATGTTGTCTAGTATCCACTTGATCAGATTCGATAGGATCTTTCATAGGTCGAAGAACCCGAGAGAGTTCTTGAGCGACAAGATCGTGTCATGCGGAGGAAGACGATCCCTTTCGTCAAAATCCTCTGGAGGGATCATCCTGAGCGGGAAGCCACTTGGGAGACGGAGGAGTCTATACGGACTTCTTACCCTCATTTCCTATTCTAATTCGGGTATGTTTTCTTTCAGTTTACGTTTCTCGAATTCGAGGACGAATTGTTCTTTTTGTGGGGAAGAGTTGTAAAACCCGCATTAAAAACCTATGAACAGTACATGTGAACAGTAACTTACGAAAACACGGTAAAATTTAAACTTTCCATTTAAAATATTAATACATGTGTCACGACAATAAATAACAAACAATCATGAATATTATAAATGTGACACGATCACGAATACCAAAATCACGAATAATAAGCCACGAACACACACGTAAATTACTTAACACACGAAAAACTACGGGTTTACCCCATGTGGGCCCCTATGTCGTGACTAGACAAGAGAGGGAGGCCAAGTGGGCCTTTTGGCCCAAAACCAATTTTAATAAAAACATCAGGAGAATTATTTTTTCTCATATTTTAGGTTTACAAAAAATGTTGTCATCTTCCTTTTTGTTTCACCATAGCCGCCGGCCACCATCAAGAAAAAGGGCAAACCCGGACGATTTTTGTGTTTGTTTAATTATTCGTGACCACCTCGTCATTCTACACGCATTGGTATATTCAAAAACATTTTCTTTTCATTTTATTTTCTTATGATTTCATGTTTAAAATTAATTAATCACATGAACATGTAAAAGGATAACTAGGATTTATTAATTTTGTCAAGGGGGCGTTTGGTTTATGGCTTGTGGTTCGGCCGAGACACCGAGACCCCAAAGGGGTGCTCGGTTTGTTATTAATCACCACCACCGAGACCATAAAGGTCTCGGCTTGGTTGGTTTCGACTCGGCGCAAGAAAGAAACCCCCGACCGAAGGTTGGGGTGTGTTTGTTTGTTCGGTTTGGTGTAACCGAGGCACCACCGAGACCCCCAAGGGGCTCGGTTGGTTTTGTTTAATCGGACCCGAGACCAAAGAAACCCCGACACTAGGTCGGGGCATGTTTACATGTTTAATTGATTAAGTAGTGTCAACCGGGACCCCTCGAAGGTCTCGGTGGGACTTTTATATGGCTTATTTGGTTCGGCTTATTTGGTTCGGCTTATTTGGTTCGGCTTATTTGGTTCGGCTTATATTAAACACGGGCTCGGGATTCAGGTTTCTATAAAAACTATTTTTATAAGTCATGTTATATTAAACTTTAGGTTAATTAATTTATTAAATTAATTCATGTATAACCTAAGGTATTTATACTTATTCATTTTAATTAAAACATGTATTTTAATTAGAATCATATATAGTTTAATTAAATTAACCAGTTATTTAATTAACCAACTATAACCGTGACTTGTGTTGGGCTAATTTAACTTCACTTATTATTTATAATTCAGCTTAATTCTAATTATGGAAACTTACTAATTTTGAGAACTTTCTATTTTTAGGAACTTTCTATTTTTGGAAACTTTCTATTTTTGGAAACTTACTATTTACAGAAACCTCCTATTTTTAGAAAGTTACTTAGTATTACAATACAAGTATTATAATATACTAATACATGAATAATACTCAATAGAACATCATAATAACTACAGTTAAATACAGTAACAGTCAAACATGACAGAATACGTATAACAAGCAATTAACACACGGAACCAGTAAAACACATGTAATTCAGACAACTCATACACGTCCATATTTATTATGTAGTGTTATCCGTCAAGACGGATTAGTCTTCATCGTTTCTATTAGCTTCTACTCGACATAAGGTACGGATTTCCCGTCCTTTAGTAAGGACAATCTCTTCCTTCATTAGGATTTCCCATATGCAGCCAACTGTTTTCCCCAGTAGTTACAAATTAAATGCTTATGTTTTATTAGTTACCTTAGCCATATACATGCATGACCAGTTTCACCTAGTTATGGAGGTACCATAACCATAACACTAGAGGCACTAGTGTTATGACTTCACCACGGCGGAGTGATAGCTCGTGTCGTCCCTTTACACTTATTTGGCCATTTTATTATTATATTATCATGTGGGGTGTATGGGTGCATCCTAGTTACATGTTCCAGTCAGGATTTCATGGTGAATGTGGTGTGTGCCTTGCATCATTCACAAGGAGTTGATCCCTCCTACCCACTTACCAGTTAATTAGAGGCAACCACTCTAATTGCATGATGAGGTATCCCCTCCAAGTATACATGCAAGTTGTTGACCTCATGACCTATATTGGCTATTATGGTACATTAACTAATACATATTTCATAAGTAACATAAGCTATGTTTTCAGAACCAAAACCAGTTAACATGACAGACAACTAGGTTTTCTAGGACTTATTCATTTTCGCTACCATTCATGCTTTATATTCTTTATATGCTTCTATACTCTATGTTTTTCCATGCTTTATTGTATATCTGTGCACTGAGCGTTATGCTCAGCCGTCTACTTTTCCATGTTCCCAAACGGCAGGTACCCAAGGACGCAAGTAGGAACTCCAGAGTATGTGCATTTGGATTGGAAGCTATCCGGCCTCTTTTACCTTATGCATTTATTCCTACTTTATCATACTTTACATCTTTTGGACTTTGTTTAGTCCTTTCCATTTACAGTACTTATATTGCTTGTTTGTGAGTTACTAGACTACCGATGTTTGATTTCGGTATTTCTATTTATAGTCATGAATGTTTAGACATTTACCTTGCATGCTTTGATGATACGCCATAATTTACTGTAGCACTCTATCCTATTAAATGGAGTGTTACAATACGTCATCATGTCCCCCCAGTATAGTTGTTACAGCCATAGGCGTAACCTCTAGACTAATCTATGTCCTTTATACATCGTTGTTGCAAACATAGCCGTACTCCAAAAAGGCCGGCCGGGACAACATTAATGATAGTCATTAGTCAGACGTTTTGTATGCAAAAGTGCACCAGACATACCCATTCTTGAGCCACGTAAAACTGTTGTGAGGTGACCCGTGGGTCCCTCTGACGTTTCAATGGTGTCAGGAATCCCATCCGTTAGATGGGCGTAGTGGATTACACGTGGCAATCATCCAGGACACATCGTAAATCGAGGCAACCCTATAAAAAGCTGATGCGTGTAAATGTGTACTCACACAGTTAACAACTCCTTTCCACCATTGTTATACTTGCTCTTATTCCTTCATTACTTTTCCTTCTTTCCCACAGAAATCCATTCCGTCAACAAGATATCTCGATAAGTCATCTTTAAAGGGGTGAATTTATCATCCACACACCCTCCTTTACTCTGGCTCTTGTAATCCAAGTTCCTCCCGTTGTCGTGGGTGCTTTGATAACCTGATTTCCTCTTGGGCTGGTCGTTCGATAGATAGTTATGATTTCCCTTTGTAGGGTACGTCACACCTATCGCGGTCTCGCCTTCTACAAAGTTTCTCACCCTTTCCATGAGTTCGTCTTCCTTCTTCGGTCGTTTGTCATTGAGATGCCTAATTACCTCCTTGTCGGTTATGGCATGAATGTAACCAGAAATTTTTAGGAGCTCTGGGCACGTTTTTGTGCGCGTGCACTTGTCATTGAAACGTTCCGTGAATTCTTCTGTAGACTCTCCGGGCCTTTGCTTGACGGTTTCTAACGAGACCGGATCCCTATTATACTTCTATCGCTGAGTATAAATGTTTTTGAATGCGTTCATAGCTCGCCGAAGCTATCAATACTTCGGTGAAAGAGCTTTTCAAACCAATCACGGGCATTGCCAATCAAGGTCGAACTAAACATCTGACACCATATAGGCATCGTCCATCGTTCAATTTTAACTTGTGTATCAAATACTTTTAGGTGATCGTCCGGATCACTAGACCCATCATAGGTTTTAACTCACTCCAGCATACGACGCTTCTTTTCCTCAGAGTAGTTTCGTATGCGAAGAGTGAAGGCGTCCTCTCTGTCATCGCACAATTGAAGGGAAAGATCTTCGTCCTCTTCATCATGATAGTAGGGATCATCGTAGTTTCCTTGATAGGTGTGAAAACACGCATCCTTTTTACCACTTAATTACAATAATAACCGAGCCAAAACGTGTATTTTATGTCATTAATGTCGGAATTATGCGTGGTTTGTGTTTTTGTTGTGATTTAGGACGAAAAGGTGAAAAGTGGAGAAAACACGGGATTTCACGGGCTTTTATCGAAGAAAAAGACAAAAGACGAAGTCGAAAGATCAAGAGTGCAAAAAGAACGGAAGTCCAAGACCAATTCTGAAGATTTATCGAGGAAAAAGTCAAAAGACGGAAGTTTACTAAAAGCCGAAGAACTCAAGTCTTATTTATGAAGAAATGTCGAGACGAGTTCAAAGAAATCCCGAGACAAAGTCCAAGATTAACAAAAGATAAAGAAGAAAAAGACTTAAGTGTGCAATTAAGGAAAAGAGGAAAGAGGGAGGAAGCTTCTTAAGCTCCTCCCTAATCTCCCTATAAATAGATTGTTATGTTTTCATTTCTAAGTTGTTGGTGGCTTGACAAACCACTCTTCCATCATTTTCATTTCTTGTTAATTATTTTCTTGCATTTTAATTTCTTGTTATCAACTTTTAATTTCTTCAATTCAAGTAAGTCTTTTAATTTTGGAATCTTTTCTTTTAATCAAGTTCTTATTTTTAATCATCTTCTTCTACCTTTCTTATTTTGCTTATCTTTGATTCATGTTCATCCTTGATTTTATTTCATCTTAATTCTTATTTGATTTAAAGTTTTCTTAAAAGTATTTGTCTTTTTAAAAGTTTGCTTATTTAAAGTTTTGAAAAGTTGTTATTTGTGCTTATTAAGTCCGTTTCGATTTAGATTCGATCAAGCTTTAGTTTGGGCTTATTAAATAGCTTATTGCTCTTTTCTTATTTTTCGGATCAAAAAGTTAGATCGGAAAGGGTAAAACCCTTTTCCGATCAAGCTTTCCGATTGCACCCCTTTCTTTCCGATCGCGGCATTCCGACCAGCACCATCTCCAGCATTTCGATCGCATTGATCGGATTAGGGTTTAGATTTTCCGATTGAGTTTGTTTCGTGGATATTCCGATCGGGTATTATTCCGATTGGCTTGTTTGTTTTATTCCGAGTGTGCTTGTTTCCCCTTAATCCGATTGGATCCTTTTGCCATACATTCCGATCTGAACATTTTTGAGCATTCCAATTTGGTTTTAGTTTTAATATTCCGATTAGCTTATTTTCAGCATTCCGAGTGTACTCTTTTTTCTGCATTCCGATCATGTCCTGTTTGTATTCCGATCAGACCTTTCCGATGGGGTTACATTCCGATCGGATTCCAATTTGGATTCCGATCGGGTGTATTCCGATTGGTTGTTTGTTTTATCTTAATATTTTGTTTTAGTAAAAGTGTCAATTTTCCTCGTTTTGTTCTTAATCTATTTTAATTTCGTTTTTCATTTTTGTTTGATTTTCAATTTACTTTTCGTTAAGTTTTAATTTTACGTCATTTCATTTCTCTTCATCTACTTTTAAAGTTTTAAATAATGCACCATTTACGTTTCAACTAGTTTTAGCTTTAATTACTTGTCAGTTATTTTAAAGTCTTGCACATTTAATTTACCAAAACCAAAAATATTATTTTTACCGAAAACGACTGAGTCACACTTCAAACCGGAAATCAATTCGAGAAGATACCGAGAAACGAACTTTTCAACCTAGCAAAATATTTACATTAAAATGGCACCGCTGCCGGCTCTTTTCGTGAGGATTTACGGTTTTTTGTGAGAGACGCGTTGCCTTTTGGGATCCGTTCACTTGTGAACGTTATTTTTCGTGTCAAAAATTTTCAAAAAAATCCCAAAAACATTTGAAAAATTATAAAAAGCATTTCCTTTTCAAAAGTTTTGCACCAAAAATATTCTTCTTGCTTCTCTATTTTTCTTTATGGATTTTTATGTCCATTGTGTCGGGTGTGGGAGACGATTGTACGGGAACGACTCTTGTCAATGGTGTACATGTGAGCGGTGCGGAAACGATATCGATAATACACAATTCCAATTCGGATTTTGTCCTTTGTGCAACTCGACTAATTCGTCCTTTTTGAACCCACCTCCTCCTGTTCCCCCGTGCATCTATTGTGGAAGCGATTCTCATTGGCATGTTTCATGCCCGGTTCGATACCCGTATGGTCACGAGCAAGAACCGGGGTACAATTATGATAATTATAATAGCTATCCACAAGACGCACCCAGTGTCTCTCCATACCCATGGTGCTATATTTGTGGGGGCCCTCACGATGATTCTTTTTGCGATCCGTCACAAGTCTTTGAGAAAGTACCGTGCTATCATCCTAGTGTCTATAACTTTGAGCCCCCACATCACACCCTCAATCATCAATCCTTTCAGCAAATTAGTCTTGACCAACCACTCACTTCTTTGAACCATATTCTAGAAGGTCTAGCTCAACTCCGAGCTGACTTGCATCCAGAAAAGCAACCTTTGCTTGATGTGGACGAAACCTTGAACACCACCGACACCTTTTTCAGCCAATTTAGTCGTTTTCCCTTCTTTTCTACACCAAAATGTTTAATGACAGCATGGGATAGAATTGGTGAAATTGAACATACTCGGGGAGATGAACAACAAAAGTTGCTGCATGAGCTTCTTAAGGATGTGGAGGTTATCAAGGAAGAGTTAACCGACTACGTCACTCCTAACTGGACTCGTCCCATCTATTATGATGATGACGACGACGATGATGTCTACACTTTCAACCAATCTTCTGAAGTTGCTGCTCCTACTCTCGATGTTCCTATTACGTCTAAGGATCTAGCTTCGTTGAATGAGCTTAGTGATGTTGGTCTCGACAAGGTAATGGATGATGAGGTTTGTGACTTACCTGCTATGGAGCTTCAGGACGACATTGCTCTTACGGAAGAGGTCGATCCTAGTGATGACGATTCTTCTCTCTACTATGAGAATTTCACTCTTGAAGTTTCTCAATCTCCACCGGGAGATGCGGGCGATGACGATTTATTCTCTCCGGCTTACGAGAAGTTCACCGATGAACTTGATCTTGTGGATGAGGTGGAAGATGTGCTTCTTCGCGATAGATTACGGAAAGTGCACCTTCTTATTGCTCAAATCGAAGAGTTGACTTCTCCTTCTCTTTCTGATTCTTCACCTCCATATATTCCTCCCGTTGAAGATAATGACCCATTACTGGAAGAAATCGATATCCACTCCATCCCTCCAGGTATTGATGATTATGACACGGAGGGGGACATTATTTTTGATAATTTGCTGCAGGAGGGTATTGTCCCAAGTCCCCCTCCTGAGCACCTTTCATCCACTCCGTTAGAGACCATCACGGAGGATGAGTGCTTTGACCCGGGAGGTGACATTGATTATGCTATGATTGATACCATTACGGCTTTGCCGTTTGCTCAGCATCCATTGTCTTTGGGGGAGGACAATGTGCTTACTTTACCCAACCCACCTCCCGTGGATCTTGATTTCACATACTTTTCGTATGTTGAAAGGTTTTTTCTCCCATTCAAGACTTATCCCCCCGCCTCTCCTTTGTTGATGTCAACCGGGAACGAGGACAAGGTCTTTGATCCCGGTATTACATTCGAGGCTTCCCCATGGACCATTTAATTCGGGGACGAGTCAGGCTCGTGACTCGGTTAACAAAAACACGCGCTTTTTGGGAGACAACCCAATTATCTATCTATCTTTACCATAAGTGTAGGGGGAGCCCCGTGGTGTTTCTTGTTTTCTTTCTTATCATGTGCAGGGATTAGAGCTTCAAAGACACACTCTTGATGACTTTTGACGAACCGTGATTCCGTGTTCCCTTCTTCTCGGTTCTATCCTAAACTCTTTTCGCTTCACTATTTTATATTTCTCAATATTAAAATAGGAATCGCTTTAGTTGTCTTTTCCTTAGCGAGATTTAAACAAAGTGCACAATGTCCTAAGTGTAGGGGAGTTTACTCCCATATGCTTAAACATTGAGGACAATGTTTATGTTAAGTGTTGGGGGACTTCAATCGAAGTTAAGTGGCCTTTTCCTTGTACTTGTCCTCATTTTAACCTGAAAATCAATTTTTCGACATTTTTCAAAATTTTTGATCTAGTTTGGCCTATTAGTTTTTCCCTTTGTTTAGTTATTTTCTTTCTCTGCTAGAATAAATTTTTAATAAAGTGGTTTTAATTTTCAAACGTTGTGAATCTTTTGACTCAACCCGAGTTTACTTATCTAAGTTACTCTAGCTAGTATCCTTAACGTGTTTAAGTCAAGTTTTGCTAGGCTTTTATATAGGGAGCTATAAAACGCGAAAGTCTTAACTCTCACGGGTTAAGAACAAGAACTTTTCGCAAGTTCCTATAATTGATCCTAGAGAGTCGTTTATCAAGGGAACGTTAAAATGCGATTTCTAAACTTGAAAGAGTCTAAGAGTTTGCAAGATCCTATAGACGACTCGAAAACCCAAAACTTTGATTTAATAGGCTAAGCATCCACGAGTCTCATTCCTTGAGATTTTAAACTGTGGAGAACGAGAGATGATAGAGTCAATTATAAGTTTGGTATTCTTTCGTGAATTTATGTGAATTAATTATAAGCCTATTCTCCCATCGCTTGCTAATAAATTTATCTGCAATAAATAAGGTTGTACGATTTGAAAAGTTACTTAGCTTCTAGCCCAAGATCGTTTAAAAGTTGCTCGGTATGGATTAGAGTTCATAGCCAAGGCACAACTTATTGAAGCGGGATGCGAAGATTGGCGAGTCCGAAAAGGCCCTAACAAGGCACGAGGGCTACATTTTGTTGCTAAAAATCCAAAAGTGATGTGAAGAATCATTTATCGAAAATCAATATGAAGGATCGAGACACACGACGAAAAGCAAATACTCCCCAAAAGATCATGGAGAAGTCTATCCAAAAAGGCCCTAACAAGGTATGAGGATAAATAGATCCAAGTCCTATAAGGAGGCGGATCGTTGTATATCAATGTCCAAAATAAAGATTGGAGAAAAATGAAGAATTCGTGGTCCAAATATGAAGAATCTCTCAAAACTTCAAGTGAAGAAATTCCTATTATGAAGAGAAGGCCATTATTTCATGAACGTCTCTCAAGATTTGAAGTATGAAGTTGCTGCCAAATATCGGTCCGAGAAAGGTCTCAAATCGCGAAGCGAGTTATGCCAAGATATGAACTTTATGAGGTCCCGAGAAGCAGTTTTAAAAGATTTTGTCCTTTAGCTAACTATTGATTAAATCGTTCACTTTATTTTCGGATTAATTAATTGTCGAAATAAGTCAAAAATGCATCCTCGTGATCATTCAAGACAACAATAAAATATAAGAGATACACCTAGGAATAAGGGAGTCTAAGTGAATAATTGGCCCACATGAGTTCGTGTTAGTTTGATAACTTATAATAACAATGATCTCGTTTTTAAGCTTGGTTTGGAGAAAGTGAAAACTTGAGGATGATGATTATTTATGACATTTCCAAAACCCAAGGTATGTTTTTGATTTCTTTATTTTTCCTTTGAATGTTTATAATTTTCCATCTCTTTAATAAAGGCCAACGTGGATTGATTATGATGGAAAACGTAATCTTACTTTGTAACTAATGCATTGCATGAGGACATTACAATGGTTAAGTGTAGGGGATTTGATAGGTGTGAAAACACCCATCCTTTTTACCACTTAATTACAATAATAACCGAGCCAAAACGTGTATTTTATATCATTTATGTCGGAATTATGTGTGGTTTGTGTTTTTGTTGTGATTTAGGACGAAAAGGTGAAAAGTGGAGAAAACACGGGATTTCACGGGCTTTTATCGAAGAAAAAGACAAAAGACGAAGTCGAAAGATCAAGAGTGCAAAAAGAACGGAAGTCCAAGACCAATTCTAAAGATTTATCGAGGAAAAAGTCAAAAGATGGAAGTTTACTAAAAGCCGAAGAACTCAAGTCTTATTTATGAAGAAATGTCGAGACGAGTTCAAAGAAATCCCGAGACAAAGTCCAAGATTAACAAAAGATAAAGAAGAAAAGGACTTAAGTGTGCAATTAAGGAAAAGAGGAAAGAGGGAGGAAGCTTCCTAAGCTCCTCCCTAATCTCCCTATAAATAGATTGTTATGTTTTCATTTCTAAGTTGTTGGTGGCTTGACAAACCACTCTTCCATCATTTTCATTTCTTGTTAATTATTTTCTTGCATTTTAATTTCTTGTTATGCACTTTTAATTTCTTCAATTCAAGTAAGTCTTTTAATTTTGGAATCTTTTCTTTTAATCAAGTTTCTATTTTTAATCATCTTCTTCTACCTTTCTTATTTTTCTTATCTTTGATTCATGTTCATCCTTGATTTTATTTCATCTTAATGCTTATTTGATTTAAAGTTTTCTTAAAAGTATTTGTCTTTTTAAAAGTTTGATTTAAAAAGTTTGCTTATTTAAAGTTTTGAAAAGTTGTTATTTGTGCTTATTAAGTCCTTTTCGATTTAGATTCGATCAAGCTTTAGTTTGGGCTTATTAAATAGCTTATTGCTCTTTGCTTATTTTTCGGATCAAAAAGTTAGATCGGAAAGGGTAAAACCCTTTTCTGATCAAGCTTTCCGATTGCACCCCTTTCTTTCCGATCGCGGCATTTCGACCAGCACCATCTCCAGCATTCCGATCGCATTGATCGGATTAGGGTTTAGATTTTCCGATTGAGTTTGTTTCGTGGATATTCCGATCGGGTATTATTTCGATTGGCTTGTTTGTTTTATTCCGATTTTGCTTGTTTCCCGTTAATCCGATTGGATCCTTTTGCCATACATTCCGATCTGAACATTTTATAGCATTCCGATTTGGTTTTAGTTTTAATATTCCGATTAGCTTATTTTCAGCATTCCGAGTGAACTCTTTTTTCTGCATTCCGATCATGTCATGTTTGTATTCCGATCAGACCTTTCCGATGGGGTTACATTCCGATCGGATTCCAATTTGGATTCCGATCGGGTGTATTCCGATCGGTTGTTTGTTTTATCTTAATATTTTGTTTTAGTAAAAGTGTCAATTTTCCTCGTTTTGTTCTTAATCTATTTTAATTTCGTTTTTCATTTTTATTTGATTTTCAATTTACTTTTCGTTAAGTTTTAATTTTACGTCATTTCATTTCTCGTCATCTACTTTTAAAGTTTTAAATATTGCACCATCTACGTTTCAACTAGTTTTAGCTTTAATTACTTGTCATTTATTTTAAAGTCTTGCACATTTAATTTACCAAAACCAAAAATATTATTTTTACCGAAAACGACTGAGTCACACTTCAAAGCGGAAATCAATTCGAGAAGATACCGAGAAACGAACTTTTCAACCTAGCAAAATCTTTACATTATTCCTTCATCGTCCGATGGTGGTGGGGGGAATACCTAGGTCGGTGACGTCTGGGAGGATGGTCATCCGAATCAGACCCCGAAGGGTCATGAGGGGGAGGCGGTGCCCTACTTCTCGGTTGGTTATGATGACCACTCATGTGAGAAGAATTAGGATCTTTCTTCCCACCAGAGGTCACCCTATCCCACACACTAGGGCGGAGATTGTTCACGGGAGTTTCCAACACCGGGCGTCCAATGGAGCCGTCGGACCTCTCCCCATCCTCCTGGGCTTGTTGCAATTCCTGCATGATGCGATCCCCTATGCGCTCGAATACGTCCTGAGATTGAGGGGTTTCCTCGAAGGGAGGTTGTTCCTGGGTTCGCGCCCTCCTTCTCCTCTTCCGAGTTCAAGGGGGAGTAGCAGGCGCGGGGCTGCCAAAGTTAAGCCTGGATTGGAGGTTCCTTCCTAGGTTTAGTCTTGACGAGATGCCTGGGACGATTCTGTCAAAGTTCTACGTGCGAACACGCTCGAGGTCCTCATCGTCGAGTGAACCAACTTCCAATTCTTCCTCGACCACTGGTGGCCTTTGTGGCTCCTTGGTAGGGGCCTTTGGTGCAGCTCCTAGATCGGGATTATCCAGGGTGATGGTTGGTGGTGGGGTATTATCGGATGTGCCTGCCCCACCAAGAGACTGAAAAGTGTTTCGATTATTCGGTCCTCCTGCTTAGCCACTAGGGGGCTGGGTGGAGATGATTATCCCATCACCCGCGAACTTCCGGTTCCCAGGATTCGCGTTCCTCGGGTTTCCTTGAAAGTGTCCCTTTGTCATTGGGATAGATTGAGATTAAGATTGAGTTTAGTTTAGTGTATGGGTCCCACGGATGGCGCCAACTTGTTGATACAAAAGTTGGATGATCCTTGCTTGACCCGAATTAGGCTTAATTCGGGTAGGCTGGGCTCCGGCTCTTGTACCAAGTGAATGTCTTACTGAGATCCTCCACACTAAAACAACACGCGTTAAGCTTACCGTGGGAACGTATCCCACGATTAGACTCCGGCGTGAGAGTAAGTAATCGATTTAGGGTTAGATAATCGGCTGTAAGTTGAGAGTATAAAGAATATTGTACCTTTGTGGAACCCTTGGGGGTTCCTTATATAGGCGGGGAAACCCTAATTGGCTGTCAACGATACTTCGGCCCCAAGCAAAGGATAAGTGCCATAATTAGCTTTATTGTTATCTTCTAATTATGGTGAGTGTATATCCTTTACTTTGGGGTAAATCCCAATCCTAATAAGATTTTGATATTGTCTAACCCTGTACCGGCCGTGCTGGGCCGTGGGCCGCACACATCTTGTGCGGCCACTGTTCATTCAAGCCCATAAGCTCAAATGATACTAATTCAACCCATTCGTTATGGGCCAGATGCGAGTAGTACCCGTGGGCCGGGTTCATGACCCGGTTAGGGACTATACGTCATCACAACGAGTAAAATCACTTGCACTTACTCTTTCACCATACATTAGACTGTGGTGATTTTGTAACCCAAGGTGATATAATACACTCGATTGTGAGACGTCGGTGCTATATAATCATGATTTTTGGTTGGACGGCTTAAGCAGGTTAAGATAGGTTAGACCTTCACTCGTGGTAATAGATGGGATAAACATGTTCGCTTTTTCACTTTTGAATTCTCACAAGTAATGTATATAAAGTTTAGTCCCATAATTGTATAAGTTGTATTGGATGCAATTACTGAACGTCGATTACCTCTTGAATATCATCATCACTAGCAGATCAACTGATGCGGTGGTGGTATGTCTTGGTGGATTCTAGCTTTTAGAAAATTAATTGTTTATTTATAAACATGGGTATTTAATTTTCTATAAAGATAGTATTATCAAAAATACTAAAATTGAATCTTGTGATTTTTTTAAAAGTATTATTGCAACAAAGTTCCATAAACTTATGTTTGTTTGACAAACAAAGTCTCGTTTTTTTGTAAGAAAGAAAGAGACATATACCTATCATTTTTTCGTGCAAGGAAAAGCTATTAATAGGTGTGATTAGATTATTGTAATTATCAATCTTTAAGTGAACTTAAAGGTTTAAGAAGATTTGCACAACTTATTGTTTCAAGTAGATCTCATTAATCTTTTTGAGTTTTTGAGCATCTTTCAAACTAATAACTCTCTTTGCAATCTCTAGGCAAACAATGCTTCTTTTTCTCTTTACATATTAATAACTGTTTTTATATAAGAAAATAATGATCTCGTATGTCTTATCGAATTCGGTGTCTTATCGAATTGATTTTCAGTTCAAGGTGGACTTAGTCGTTCTTGTTGAATAAAAGAAAATTTAGTAATATATTTCTAATTTAAAAAATAAAACTTGACAAAACGGTAAAAATAGACGAACTAAAACTTAATAAAAAGTAATAAATAAAAATGGTAAAAATAAAAATAAACAAAGTAAATAAATGTGGGAATAAAAAATGAATGTCGAAATAAAATAAAAGTTGCAGTTAAGAAATGACGGAATAAAATAAAAATGTAAAAGTCTGAATAAATTTAAAATTTAACAGCCGGATTAAAATAAAAAATGTAAAAGTTGGAATAACTAAAAATGAAACTAAGGTCGGACTAAGTAAAAAGTTTAAAAGTCGGATTTAAAATAAAAATATTAAAAGTCGAAATCTAAAATTGACACTAAAGTCGGAATACCAAAAGTATATATATAAGTCGGAATCTAATTTTCTTTATATTTGGAAATCTGTATCTAAAATATGCAACTTGACTAAAAGTCAGAATACATCACATAAAGTCGGATTACATTATCAAATTGGCGGGAAAAAAGTAATTATTAGAAGTCGGATTCTAAAACAATTAATTCGGAATTTGCATGTCTAGTAGAAGTCGGAATCACATATAGTTTCCCGCCGAAAAAAGAATAACACAAGTCTGATTGTATTAATGCACAAATCGGATTATAAACAAGTCGGAATATGGCAATTTTGCACTATTTGGAATCCATGCATAAAAAAAACTGTCGGGAAGAAAACCATAGTACAATTCGGAATCTGTTATGCAATATTCGGATTTCAAGTTTATAAGTCGGAATACAACACTATTCGGAATATTAAAAAAGTAATACAAGTCGGAATTAGGGTTTTAAATAATTCAGAATCAAAAGAAAATAAGAAGTCGGAATTACTATATAATTCGGAATAAGGAGACACTTAGAAGTCAGAATAAAAGGGTTTATATAAAATGAAAAAATAAGCCAAAACTAATTAAGCAAATAAGCGAAAATTAAGCTAAACTAATTTCTAAAATAAGCCAAACAAGACACAAAATAAAACTCTAAAAAGCACCAAATAAGCAAAATAAATAAAATCTATTTTAAAAACATGAAACTACCAAATCCACTCAAATAAAAATAAGCCAAACATAAAAAAGGAATAAGCACCATAAGCTATAAAACTCAACCACATAAAAAAGTAATAAAAGCAAAAAATAAGCAACACAATCAAATAAGCAATAAGCACCAATAAGCTAACATGATGGTTAACCAAATCAAACATAATATAACAAGAAAGGAAGAATGAGATTAATTGAAAAGCTTGAAATTAAATATGAATATTAAAGGTTTAACAATTGAAGATTAAAGGAAGATGAAAAGCTTAAAGAAAATGAGAGAAAAGTAAAGATTACACCTACCTAATTAGAAACTAATAACTACTAATAAAAAACTAATTCACCCTTACAAATGAAGGAAAAATAGTCTTTATATAGTGGAGGAGTGGTTGGTGATTGTGCTTCTCTCTTTCTTTTGTCTTCTCGTCTTTTTAATAAATTCGTCATTGTCAACTTTGTCTTGGGATTCGTCGATAAATAAAACTCAACCGTCTTCTAATTATTAAATTTCTTCTTTTCTTAGATTTGGTTCTTCAACTTGTCATACTTCCGACTTTGGCCCTTTTCTTCAATAAATCTTCAAAATAGGCCCATTGACTTTCGTTCTTTTGCACTTTTGATCTTTTGACTTGTCTTTTGTTTTTATCTTTGATAAAAGCCTGTGAAATCCTTTGTTTTCTTCCTTTTTCATCTTTTGGTCCTAAAACACAACAAAAACATAAACCACGCGTAATTATGAATTTTACGACATTAAACACACGTTTTGGTCTCGTTTTTATTTGTTTAAAGTGGTAAAAGGATAAGTGTTTTCACACTTATTACATACCGGTACCCCTTAAGACGATAGTCGATAAGAACAAAACAAGTGCTTTGTTTGCTTATTGTGATTAGAATAACTAGCTTTATTTATCCTAGTTATTATGTTTTAACCAAATGTAGACAATATATACCTTTATTGAATGGTAGGCTTAATATGGAGGAAATTGCATGCTAGTTTTCAAGTTAATGAAAGCATGATGGATAGCCCCTCATCTACATGGTAGAAATTCATACGCTCTGTCAAATCCAGTTGAGCGTTGCGTTTTACTATTAAAAATACATTAATGTAATGTTGTCTAATTCACTGGGAGCTACAAGCTTGTTTACTTTCGTAGTAATCCATATTATTTCTAGTTTGACTTGAAATAATAACTAACTTTTAGAATATGAAGAACCATAGTTTTAAGATAACTGCATCCTATTATATATGATAATCACTTTGGAAGTATTTTCCATATAATAAATATACAGAATTTTCTTATAAAACAATACGGTTAACATTATACTAGTTATTCAGATATACATGACATTATCATATTGTTCACACAATCAATTGCGTTTCGTGGTTGTTTATATACGTACGTGATGTTGTGCAATGCATAAGTGGATGAAATCTTTATTGTGTGTAAGGTACAACACATAACAATATAACAAATGGTTTTATGACCGCGAGATAAGAATCTAATATTCTATTAAGGCTTATACATTTAATTTTCAATGTATGTTGTCTTGTTTAGAAGATGTAAAGATATGAATAACAAGCTACTTTAACTAATTTGTTTATGTTTATTGGAATGTTTCTTGGAATGCACAATAATATAGATGGAGTAAGAAATTAACTTGAAATAACTATTGAAGTTGTTCATAGTTATTTATGAATGTTTATGTCTCTTGTAAAGCATAAGCATGTAGTCTTTAATTGTTAAAAGACTTATAACATAAAGTAAATAGTTTATTTCTTATGTCTTCTTGTTAATGAACATGAAATCTTTGAATTATTCAAAGGATAAACAATGTATATATAGTTATTGAACTATTTAAAGATGTATACATTAGAGCATGCACTGTGTTTTAAATATTATATAATTTCAGTTTTGTTTTAACACAGTTGATAAGTATTTAATCTAAGGAGTCTTGAGTTATTTAAATATTGTGATATAGTCTCATAATCTTAATACTAATATAATACCAAAATAATTTGGTTATGTCTTGAGTGACAAATCAAATTCTTTAGAATTATTTGATTTTGATAACTTAAAATACTTTACCTCCAAAAGTTGTCAAGGTTTAGAAATGTAACGCCCGATTTTGATAAATGGACTGTTACATGATAATTATGGCGTTTCATCAAAGCATACAAGGTAAATTTCTTAAAACATTACATGACCATAGGGATAACCAGAATCAAACATCAGCTCCCAAACATAAACTTATAAACAAAGCATAAAGTAAATGTAATGCAAAAGGAAAGAAACATAAAATAGCTCCCATCCTATGCACAACCTCTCCATGCTCCTGTCTGACCTTGGATACCTGTCTATTAGGGACATGAAAAGAGAAAACGTCTTAGCGATACGCTTAGTGTGCGGATATATGACATAATATGGAATAGCATAAACATAAGTAAAGACTGAAATGAAAACATGACAATGAAAATGGAGCAGAAAAATGTAAGTCATGGAAAACCTGGTGACATGTAATAAACTGGTTTATTCTGAAAAGATTAAGTTTGTATCATAAAAACTATATTTTAAATGCCCAAGAGTCCATATAGGTCATTAATATAACAACATACATGAATACATAGAGGGGTAACCTCGTCATGCAATTAGAGGGGTTGCCTCTAATTATAATAGTCTGGGTAGGATGGATCAACTCCTTGTGAAGGATGCAAGCCACACACCGCATTCACCATGAAAATCTTGTCTGAAAACATGTAACTAGGATGCACCCATTCGCCCCACATGATAATAATAACATAGGCCAAAATACTGTAAAGGGACGCTGCGATCAATCACTCTTACCGCAAAAGAGTCATAACACCGGTGCCTCTAGTGCTATGGTTATGGAACCCCATAACTAGGTGAAATTGGCATGCATGTATATAGCTCAGGCAATCTAAAATAATCATAACATATACTGATGTGTGTTTTAGACACTTAAACTACTAGGAAAAACAGATGGCTGCAAACAGGAAAACCTAATCAAGACGCGAAGAATCCTACTCTGACTCCATAAGTGCTACATAATAAAGAGGGACGTGTATGAGTTGTCTGATTAACTTTTACTTCACTGATTATTCGATTACTTGACGTGTTATTACTTGTTTTACTTGTTCTTGTCTTGTTTTAAGTGTTCTAGACTTGTTTTACTGTTTCATGTTTAAGCATGTCTTTTCTTAATGTTTCCTGTGTTCTGATTAATGTAATTCATGTTTCTATGTGTTAAAGTACTTGTTGCATCATAATGCGTAACTTTTTAAAAATAGCATGTCTCTATATATAGTAAGTTTCCAAAAATAGAAAGTTTCCATAATTATTAAGTTTCCAAAAATAGAAAGTTTCTATATTTAGCATGTTTCTATAAATAGCATGTTACCATATTTAATATGTTTCCATAGTTATCACGTTGCCATAATTAATATAATTCCCTATTTACATGTTTCTATAAATAATATATTACCATATATAATATAATCCCATAAATAATAATAGGCTTCTTAAATAATAAAATGATATAACGTATAGTTTTAATAAGTTTATAATATTTCATGTATAATTTTATTGTAAAGTTTAAAAATAAATAAATACTTAGACATAGCTTATATTTATTAATTAATAATAAAAGTACATGTTATCATAATTTATTATTAATTAATAATGTTACATGATTTAAATAATTAAACTTTACCTTTAAATGACATAAATTAATTAACTAAGTCCTAATTAATTTAAAGGACATGAATAATTAAATTAATAATTATTTAATCATAAGTTATATTTAAATAAAATGACATAATCAAACTATAATTTTATTTAAATAAAACTATATCCTGAGTCATGCATATTTACTAATTTAATTACCATGTTTTTAATTAAACTAGTTAAATAAAATAAAAATACATGTTTTATTTTTCTTAGCCAAACACCCCATTACTGCCCTAAAACGCTGAACCAAACAGCCCCTTAACTGCCTTACACCCTAGTAGTGGCCTTGCCGCCACTGCCTTAACATTCTACCCCCTGGCTGAACTAGTTACTTGCTGTTTGATTATTACTTACCCACTGCTTTCACAGCAGTTCATGCTGCCGGTGTAATCTACCCACTGCCTATAACCATTACCCAGCGAGAGCAATATAGCTCTCGGTTCCCACTGGTTTCTAACCAAACCACCCTCTTAGGGTGTTTGGGGTTACCACCGTTATAACAAAAACCACACCGACCCTTGTAGGGTGCGGCTGATGGGAACACAAGATACTACAGAGACCAACTTGGTCTCGGTTTACGTGCAACAACATATAGCAACAACATATTCATAATCTTGTTTGATCCTAATGTTATCAACATGTTTCTTAATTCGTTTTAATGTATTATTGCACAATTAAACCTAACTAATTAAAAGAAAACGCAGGTTAAGGATTACCAGATTCGTGAATAGGGTTTACTTGTTGTTTTCAAAACAAAAATACTCACCCCCGTTTCTTTTCTTATGTTAACCGGCCTTGGATTTCTAATTGGGCCTTGAGCCCATTCTTCTTTTCCTTTTCTTTTTGGCCCATCTCTAATTGTCCAAATTCAAATGCCTCCTTACACATTTATTTAATTCTCGTGTTTAATTATTTACGTACGCACGTTCTTGTTTTAATGTCGTGAACTATTTTCTTCGATTGTCTTATACATATTATACGTAAATACATATCGTATATTAATAATAGTAATAATATACGTAATTACTTGTCGTACTTAATTAATATGCGTGATTGTCGTGTTAATTGTTCGTATCGCGTGTCGTATATTAATTAATAAAAATGTCTTAAATTCATACGTGATTTCATGCATTTAGTGTTCTAGGGATTTTAAAGCGGGTTTTACAACTCTTCCCCTCTAAAAAGAATAATTCGTCCTCGAATTAGAGATACTATAAACTGGGAGGAACATGGACGTGACGTAACTGTAGAGAACATGGAACATGACATGACTAAAAGGAACATGGAACATGAAGTGACTGAAAAATAACATTACTGAATGATGAAAGGAAAAGAGGATAAGAAATCCAGATGGACTCCTCCGTTTCCAATTGGCTTCCCGCTCAGAACGGTCCTCTAAAAGATCCTTGCAAAAATAATAATCCTTGTCTTCATGACTCTGTCTTGACGATACATAAAAGTTTCTAGTTTATCATCGTAAGATGTATCCTCATGAATCTGATTAAGTGGATAAGGAATAACGTGCAAAGATAACAAAACGTTGTGATGAGAAATAATCTGGAATAACTGACGTTAGTAACGTCTGAGCAACGATGCGCGAGACATACTGAAATGTAGTACGTGAACAATTGTTAACGTGATACGTGGAGATATGGTGAAGTAATGATAAAACATATGGTGGACGTGATACGTGCAACATATCGTGAGCGTGATATGAGAACGTAGGGTGAACATGATATGGGAAAATATCGTAAACGTGCGACAACTAAGGAGGTAACGCCAACGGTACGAGCTAAGACGTGAAATGTGACGTGAAACGTCTGTCTGAAGATGGAAAGTTATACTAAACTTGAGTCTAGTCTCCTAAGTTTTCTACAATCTTTCAAGAACGAAAGTGAACCGTAACTTGTAAGATAGGATATGATCATGAACGTAAACGATGTCAAGAACGTGGAAGTGAAAAGCCAATCATAAAAATGAAAAAGGAATATAACCGTGAACAAAGTCATGAACGCTAACGTAAGACGTAACTAACAAGATGAAATAGTCGTACGGACATGAACATAAATAATGAACGCGAACATGAACCTTTATCTGATCTGATAGTTGTTGGAAATACCTTTTTATGTATTTAGAAAGGATCGGTCACTCCAACGATATATACGTAGATTGGGCTCGTGATCTAGTTCTGTAAGTATAACCCATAAAGCCCACATGTAGGGTGGGCTATATATACCCTTCCTAGCATGTTAGGAAGGGTAGTTGTTGATTCACATTTTCACTTAATACATCTTTCTTTCTCTCATCCTCTCCTTTCTCTCTCTAACTTTCCCTCTCTAGTTCTTCATCTCCCTCCCTTCTTTAGATCAATAACAACACATCAACAATCCTAAGAAAATGTGGCCCTACATTTGGTATCAAGAGCTATGGTTGAATCTTTGGATTTGCGTGTTTTGATCTATTAATTTGGTGGTCAATTTTTTTTCTTTTGGTTCCAAATCTGGTATAACTTTTTATCTATTGATTTGGTATAACTTTTGTGACGGGGTAAAAAGTTATATCTATTGATTTTACTTTGTCTAAACAATTTGCCTAAACAATTTTATTGGTCAAAACTTATATCTGGTATAATTTTTGGTTGTCTAAGCAATTTGTCTGTCTCGTCTTTTGTCTCTTAGTTTGTCTCGGTTTATAGTCTCGATTTGAGTTTTGTCATAAAAGTCTTAAAAGTATCAGTTTTTTTATAGTTTTTTTTATCAACTTTTGTCTCATTCTATGTATCTGTTTTATAGTTTTGTTTTTGTCGGAAAAAGGTTTTAACTTTCCGATACATTTTCCGACACTTCTTATGACAGTTACTTATTCCGATACATGTTCAACTTATATTCCGACAGTCATACATTCCGATGGTTTTAAGATTCCAAGGGTTTTTGACATTCCAATGGTTTTGATATTGAGATCGAATCTCTTTTATGGTATTGTGACTTTCAAAACTGACTCAACACACCAAAATAAACCATTGTCTCGACTCGACATCCACCAGCCTTATTTCAACACCCAAATCTAAACAACCTTTTCAAAACACTTTGACTCTATAAACAGACTCTCTCGACCTGACTCTCGACTCACTCCTCTCTCGACCAACAACACTCGACTCAACTAACAGACTAAACCAAAAACACAAACCGACTTAACACCCACCTTTTCACTCCACTATCAAATCCACAATTATCCACTAATCCCATCGTCACCTATCCCTCTATACATCAATATAGACTCAAAACAAACATCAAAATCAAAATCTCAGATTTGTTCTATATTTAATAGATCTTTTTAGATCTTGATTGTTTGAAAAAAAACATCATCGATCCTTGTAAGGTTTCAAACCCCTTTTGACATTCGAAAATAAAGAAACAGAATAACAAATCTGTTATCTGTTTGTCTTTGTTTCGATTCAAGAAATTAAACAGAAAAAACAAACATGCAATCAAACATAAGGACCTTACCCGAGACCCTTTATACAAGGTCTTGAAGATTTACTTTCTTGTGTTCTTGGCTAAACGACTGTGACTATTTTTTTGTTTTCGGCATGTGGGTCTGACATATAAGGATCTGGTGGTCTAGTAGGGTGGAATATGGTGGTGGTAGCCATGGATGAAGTAGAGAAGGTTGTGTGTGTAAAAGAAAGAAAACGTTTATAAAGTGAAAATGAAAAACAAACAACAACCCCTCCTTGGAAGCCTTGGAGGGGTATATATAGTCACACGACACCTAAGCTATACATCGTTACCTAGTATAGTCTATGCGTGTGTGACTATGATAACTAATGGGAATTCTTAAATGTCGTCACATAAAGTGAATTTCCAACAATCTTCCCCATGGGACGACGTGTATAATTCCTTACAATATTCTTCCTAACAAGTACATAATGATTAAGAATAAAAGCTTCCATGAAGCGTCCAATGCTGATGATGTCTTCTGAGGCCTTTGACTTCAAGTCTTCACTTCAAAACGACTCATCTTTAAAGTAACTTGTAGTAGAAATACTGTAACGGCACGAGCTAAGTAATCCATATACTTCTGGTTAAGGAGAAGCTTCTGAATTAACTTCCTTAATTCATGCCACATAAACTTGATGTAGAAGATTTTTAATAGATTCCCCCTAAACTGACAATCCTCATAAGCAAACTTAAAGCTTTCAATAAATCTTAGAATGATTAAGCGCACAGTGGAATTTAACAAGCAAACCCTATCATATGAAATGATAATATTACTATGAGTGATTGAAAGTAAGGGGAACACCAAGTAGATCAACAACGTCCCTTCTCACGCTTGAATAATTCTTCTGAAGTTTTCTTCCCCTAAGAGTTCAAGTTATGCATACTAGAAAGAATCAAGACATTTCTTCCCGCACGTAGCTGAAGAAAGTAAACCAATCCTAAGTATGAAGCTAAAATACTGAAGTAGACACTTTATCCCATTCATGAAGTTGACATCGTAACACCAGAGTCAATTAAGTCCCGGAAATGCACATATCTTCTTCCGGAGATGCACTAGAGTCAATTAAGTCCCGGAAGTGCATATCTCTCCATATAGGATAATGATGATGAATAATTGCAACATCAAAACAATTAAACATCAAACAATAGTGTACCGTTTAGAGATTGATAACGCCACGAGTTAAAACACTGATTTTCTCTGCGGTTATGAAAAATGTCTTCCCGGAATGTCTTCAAATCAAAAGAAGGTATGAAGTTCATCACGTGTATTGTTGTGCGTTCAATGTGTCTTCTTCTTCCCCCTTGATGGTTTCGAAACTTCGGAACCAGCAATAAATCGTACGCACATGTACCTGAAATCTCGTTAGAATAATAAATAAGCAGATTTATTATTTTGTGAGAATCAGCTGCTGATCGTAATTCTCTACTCATAAATTCTCCATGGCAATCTTTACCGACCCCCTTGTAGGCAATTTGAAGTGACCACTGATGAAATGAACCAGATACATCAAACATGAAACTGAATAAGAATCCCTCGATCTTGTGACTTAAGCTTGCATTATTGTTGAATGAGGAATGGTGGAGAAATCTCTAAGTACCCAATACATTACTAAAGAAGTATAAAAGTACAACACCTCTTGAAATTATCCACGTCGACTATGAGCGTGACACTGAGTACAATAAAGTAGCTCATTAAAGTGATAGTTATCCGGGTCATCAACCAACCACCCTGAACCCGGAAACCAGATAAACAAGTCTTCATTCTAAGATTAAGCACGAGCAAGTTATCTGCAAAGATAGAATAAGTTCACGCCTTCGAAAAATCTGTCTTCAACTTCAAATAAGAATACCCGAACACAAAATCCGTAGTCACTAAAAATATCGCCAAATTTCTTGGTCTCGTCTCAAATAAATCTTGTCACTTGGTCACGCCACTTTGTCTCGACAATTTTAAAAAAAAATTCTCACTTTGTCACTAAACCATGAGTTTACATCTAATATGGCAAGTAAGTGCTTATATCATATTCGACCCATATTACTTTTCAAGAGACACGACCCACATTTGCTAAAAGTTTGAAGATACAAAAAAACATCCGCATCCCACACTGCTAGAAAAATGATACTCGGTGTTATCCCCCGAACCCAAAACCATTATTTAATCCTAATTTACGTATATTTTTGAAAATTTTAAGAATTTTTATCGTTGATTTATTTGACGGTTTAAATTGAAACCAATAAATGAGGTCATAATTTTAACTTTTGACGATTTGAGAAGAACCGATAACAACTACGATACCGACGGATGCCCAAAATTTATCTTTTATTATCGATTGATCGATATTTGAGTTTCTCGAAGTTTTTATTTTTATTACATTTTAAGTCGAGTCGGAACCATATGTATATTCGTTTTGTGTGAGTTTGAACCATTTAAAACTATTTTGAGGTAGCCGGGACTAAACCCGACTCCTGTAAATAATCGATAACCAACTAGTAAACTTATTTCCGCTCTTTAAATAGTTGTTTGCAAAAAGGGCCAAAAGATAGCTAAAATTGCCACCAAGGTCCTCCCACCTTTTACAAAAACATTCACCACACACACACACTTCATTTTAACTAATAAAAATTTTCACCATCCCTCCCTTTCTCTCTCAAAACTCACGACCACCCATCACCACCATAGAACCACCATCAAGAATTATTTTCTTGCAAATCTAATCAATGTCCCATGTTTCTAACATCAAGTTAAGTAAATCCCACCAATAAAATCACACATGCAACAACATTTTTTGCAAGAATACATTTTTGATATATTTTGATAAAAACTATGTTTTGATCTAATTAAATTTGTGGGTTGGTGTTTGATTGTGTTTAGGAGTAACCTATTGAAGTATTCAAGCTTGGAAAAGATGTTTCTTTGGTATTTTTGCTTCCAAAACCCACGGCCAAATGGGGGTGTTTGGTGTTCTTGGTGTTTTGATCTAATTAGCTTATGATATGGTTCTATATTCGTGTTATTATTAATTTTACATGATTTAATTATATTGTATGTGTTATTTTGATTTTTGGGTTTTGAATGAGGATGAACATATAAGTGATTTAGGATGTTTGGATTGGTTTAGGGTGATTATTAGATGTTATTAGGGATATATGAATGATTGAAATTGGTCAAAAAGATGTTTTGATATGGTTTTAAAAAGTCCATTTTAGATCAGAAACTTTAGGGGTATTTTTCGTGGTTTTAAGTCTAAGTCCATGTTTTCATTATAAGATATTTTTTTGGAGCTTCTTTCAAGCTTCGTTTCGATATAAGGTAGAGCTTTTAACTCCAAGCGAGTCAAAAGTTACACTATTTTGAATTTTCGTGTACCGGGAGATGAAAGTCGACTCAATCCGAAATTGTGTTCGATTTTAGGTCAAATCTCGGGGACGATAAGTTAAGTTTTAAAAATGATTAGAGGCTGTTCTCAGGCTATAAACTTAGAATTTTGAGTCTATTTTCATAATCAAGAGTCGAATTTGTAAATGGTATTGGTTAGGAAGGTCAAAATGGTTTTACAACGCATAGGTACAAATCTGTCCGAAATTTTGAGTTTTGTAATGTGACGTGCAGTAGGTCTTAGAAGTGAGAACTCTTTATGAAATTTAACATGGACTTTCTACAGGTTGTAAATGAATTTTACGAATTTTCTCATAATTTTTGGTGATGTCCAAGTATAGGAAAACAGCCCGTACATTTAGTATGTACCGGCCGAGTTGTAAAATGAGTAATAGTTTTAATAAAGTATAAAAGTGGACGTGTCTAGTAAATATCACTTCTTTGGATTTTTGGCGTGAGTTTATGTGAACTTCGAGTGACTTTAGTTATTTATATACAGTACTTGATGGTACTTGAAGGAGTTGATTCATTACGTGTTTATTCGTTAGGTGTTGTATTTGATTACCGGGGCATCCCCATCGTCGGTGATTGTCTTCATCTACGTCTTGCTACTACTGCTATAGTTAATACTTAAGGTGAGTCTATAGCCTCTCTCTTTACTTATTTCAAATGTTTTTACCCGCGAGGGGGATACATGCTATTTAAATGAAAATGAACATAAGTCATGAATGATTGTTGGACCCAGATGTTGCCTTGAAATTGTGTTGAGTACCTAGTTGCAAAAGGCGCTAAATTCGTGAACTATTAACTATTATCTTGCCCTTGTGTGGGTTGGAGATATCCGCTTACACAATTGATAGTACTATGGGGTTGACGACCCTATCCGAGACGAGAGCTAGTACGTTGAGTACCCTCTGCGGACGGATAACTTGTGATAAGAAATAAGGTATAATTGCAACTAATGCCTTTAGAAGGGGCCCTGGTTTCACTTAAATCATGCCGATCTATGTACGTTGGTGATTGAGTTAACGAATTAGTGTCACGAGCTTAAACAAAATTATTAGCTATTGCTAAAGATAATATCATTGAATAATAGATTGTGAGTACGACAATGCTATTGAATGGTCATGATTGATTTTTAATACTTGTGTTCTACTTATGATTTGATAAACCTATAGATTCGCTCAACCGTTGTGTTGACGATTTTAAGCATATGTTTCAGGTAATCAAGATTGATAGAAGCGGAGCATGCATGGATGGAGTTGATGCTTTATCGGTCTAAAATATTGGATTCCTTCCTTTTTTATCAATTATTTATTGTCATGTCTTGGTCAAAATGTTGTTGTGATTTGGTTGAGATCTTTGGGGACAAGTAACGCTACTCTGATGAAAACATCATTTTTGGGTTGGAAATGTTTTAGACAATGGTTATAAATAATCTTTTATGTTTATCTTAAATGTGGCTTTTGAGGTTATTTTCTGTGATTGTGTGTGATGTGCTATGAAATAATGCCTAAAGTGGTATTCCGCTGCGTGGTAAATTGGGGGTGTTATAGATTGGTAATCAGAGCCACAAGTTATAGAGAACTAGGTCAATTTTGTTGAAAAACCTAAACTATAACTTTTGGTGTGTCATAAAAAGTTTTAAAGCACGCAACTTCTCCGCATGGCACTGGTAAGATTTTTTTAGCATTGCTTTATATTTTAGATGTATCCCTCAAAACTGATATTAATTCCTATTTAGTAAGTAAATACTATGATATATATTGATACATATTGTTGTGTACGTCGAGTACTTAATATTGTAATTTTCAAACATTTATACGACTATCATATATGTTGCATGTAATTGGCATGCGGGCTACATTGCATTACATGGCAACACTGCGTTGTGATCCTACGTGTATGTAGGAATGATTGTTTGTATAGGTATGTATATACTATGGTATTTAAAGGCATTTCACGTGAAGCAATGGTCCTTGCGTGATTATCGTACATTTTATAATGCGATTTGGTTCATAATTTGGCTCACCGCCAATCATCGATCTTGATAATTAATTTATTGTTTGAATAACCGAGTGTGAACCTCGTTTGATACTCTAGATACGTAAATAATGCTTCGTAACATATTGTATATCGACTAGATTGATCTCGATTGTGTTATCGCACCGTGATGTGTCATTTTAGGACATCTTCTTTTGAAACGTAAATTACTAACGTACTATTTTATTTCCCTCATTCCTATGGGTTTGATATATTAGTTCGTGTAACTATAACATAGCTGAAGTATAATCAACGATGCGTACATCATAGCGACAAATCATATGTGTATATTATAAAACGTGGTTGAGGCGTATTGCCATTAAATTGTTTTTATCATCCTACTCGAATTTAAAGATGTGTTTTAAGGATAGATTAGTATTGTGACCAAGCGGGATAGCTTGAAGTATTGTTAGTTTGTTTTAATTTTATTGTGTACTATTTTGAGACCCACCCGAAGCCGATATCAACGCTTATAGCGTTGACATGCGTGTTCTCGTTCCGTTTATTTCATTCTGTTTTGTTTTTTCATTATTTTAAATTTAATATTTTACATGACGAGGTCCGACACTTGTGCCAGCTAAATAAGCATTGAATTTTGTTAATTGAATGAGTTAAACATAAAACGTCTTACATATTAAATGTATGGTGAATGAAAATTTTGGTTAAAAATGACGTACGAGGCGCCTTGTAACAAGTAAAATTTGTATAGAGAATAAAAGGGACAAAGTGAAATTATTTTTTTTCTTTCCTTCAACTTGGTTGGTAAATCATAATAAGTAATTTATATTACTCGTAAATCCTTGTTTTCATATATTAATAATTTTATACTAGAAGCTTGTGATGGATTTGTCAAGAATTTGTTTAATTTAATTTGAAAAAGGAGTTATAGGTAAAATTAACTATATGAATATCAAGTATAGACGGGTTGAGGTTTGATATGAATTAATTTTTGGGTCAATATAGCAAACTTTTGGCGTATTTTGTAATATAAAAAATGAGTAGAAAAATTGGCCACGTATTTTAAAGCTAGAGACATTTTGTAAAATTTGTTTTATTTTAAACATAAGGTCAAGTTATGTTTACGAATGCATTGGTATAAATTGAAACTCGTCACTTGTTGTAGTGAATAAACTGGGATAAAATCAAAATATACAATTTGAGTGTGTGAAATGTTTCGTTGAACCAAATGCAAATCGTGTCGATTTATTTATTTATTTATTTTTCTCATAAAAAGGCAAATTAAAAGTATGTTTTCAAAATGGATGAAAAATGTTTGATGTGTTCCTTGAAACGATGGTAACAATATTTTCCCATTTCAAATGATTTGAATATTTTGAAGATTAGGTCGAAAACTTTCGTAGTCATATTTGGTAGGTAATAATAATGTTGCGTCATCAATCGATCCTCAATTATGCACAGCTTAGTAAACTATGCATAATTCGGGAAGAGTCCTGTTTTGTTGGTTGTTGTTGCTTGATCCTCAATTATGCATGATCTAGCTAATTATGCATAGTTTACGAAGGGCAACGTCGTTTCCAATCAATGGGTCATGTTTAAAACTGTTAGTGTTTTTGATAAATGTTTGGATGAGAACGCTTTTAAAATGGTAGATTCGTATGCAAGTAATCGTATTCTCTTTGATTCCTAAAGAAAATTTTGAATTTTCTTGTGTTCCTTGAAATCTTTCTTTCGTTTTGCGTTGACTTAGTAAGTCACCTTGACCGAGTAATTATGGAAAATGTTTTTTATGTGTTTTATGTAACGTGTGAATTCCATCAGAATCACTAGGATGTTGATGAAATACCAAAGGAGCTCATGCCGACACTGAGAAGAAATTTTAACAAAAATAGAAGACTCCCAAAGTGAAGGAGGGCCGAGTTCGAATAACTCTGAGGGAAATGAAGAAGACTTCTCCTACATCAAATGTATCGTACTTTATTTATTTTCTTTTCTCGTTCTTTTGATATGTCAACGACACGCGATAAACTGTTGAAGTTTACCAACTGTGCATCGGTAGTTGGAAGACAATTCCATTTGCCGTCTTCGTTTATTAAAGTGAGGAATCTTCCTTGCTTGACTCGATTTTCTTTGATCATCGATGGTTAAACGACAGATAGCCATAGTTGATGTTTTTGTAGTAAACCCTTGCCTTTTATGTGTTTATGTGGTATGTGATCTAGTCGAGTGATCGTATGTTGTGAGAACTTGAGACGACACTGTCCAGTGACATCTGATCATGAAGAACACGTGCCATGTAATATATCTTTAACTGTTAACGGCGATGCTTATAAAGATTTTGACCACGCTTGGGACGGAAGTAAGATGGTGTTCTCGTAATATCTTTTGGGTATAGATCCGTGTGTGAACACCCTGCGATGACATATGTATGTATTTTCCTTTTTTTGGATATGCATCCATAGCTGGCAAGCCGTGAACCTGCCTTAACTTGTAATTTTATTTTGACTGGAATCCTCCGGAATACCGTCAAATATTCTTATTTTATCATGGCTTGGCTGATTAGCAAGCATGAGTTAACTTGATTGAACTTAATTACTTGGCATGGTTTGGCTATTTTGCAAACATGTCGTAATGTGGTTGCATGTGCTTCATAATGGCTTTTGTGTTTGATTGGATTGTGATGTTTTCGATAGAGATATGTATACGTCGAATGATTTCCATATCGATAAATTCGTTTTTTTTACGAACTAGGGTTGTATGTACGTAATATTGCAATAAGGTGATTTTGTACGACTAGTATTGATTACTTCGTCTTGTATATTCTGAACGTTTTCGATGGGGTTATGTGCGACCCGTGCGATTTTCTTTGTGAGTAATTATTTTTATGAGACGATGAACTAAGTGAAAGGACGATTTGAATGTTGGAAGACATGCTCCGAGCATATGTGATTGATTTTGGTAGTTGTTGAGATCGACACTTGCCGTTGGTAGTATCTTTGTACAACGACATTTACCATGTTAGCATTGAAGCTGCAACATTTTAAGAATTATGTTTATGAAGATGTAGATCACCGGTTGGATAGAATGAAGTAGGGAAAAGTCAGTTGAATGGACCTGAAGTGATTCGAGAGACTACGGAAAAGATTGTGTAGATTAGGGGTCATTTGTTAACAGCGAGAAGCCGTGAGAAGAAATATATTGATAACCGTAGGAAGCAGTTGTAAATTGAAGTTTGAGACATGGTAATGTTAAAGGTATCGTCGTGGAAAGGCGTGATTCGTTTTGGAAAATAAGAGAAGTGGAGCCAAAGGTATGCTGGACCAGTTACCTACCAGTTGGAGCTGTCGGATGAACTTCGTGAAAATGATAATATTCTTCATGTGCCGAATTTAAAGAATTATGTGGCGGATAATGGTTTAGTTACCCCAGTGAATGAAACCCAACAGGACGACAAGTTGCACGTCCTAGAAGAACCAACGGAGATAATGGATCGAGAGGTTAAGAGATTAAAGCAAGGTAGAATACTCATTGTGAAGGTGTGATGGAACCCGAGACGTGAACCGAAGTCCACGTCGGAATGTGAAGACCTCTTTAGGAAGAAGTACCCTCATCTTTCTAGTAGTACGAAATGCGAGTATAAGAACCGGAGAGCGCCGGGACGTCGCTCCCTTAAGGAGGGGAGGATGTGATCCCCCGAACCCAACGCCATTATTTAATCCTAATTTACGTATACTTTTGAAATTTTTAAGAATTTTTTATCGTGAATTTATTTGACGGTTTAAATTAAAACCAATAAATGAGGTCATAATTTTAACTTTTGACGATTTGAGAAGAACCGATAACAACTACGATACCGACAGATGCCCAAAATTTATCCTTTATTATCGATTGATCGATATTTGAGTTTCTCGAAGTTTTTATTTTTATTACGTTTTAATTCGAGTCGGAACCATATGTATATTCGTTTTGTGTGCGTTTGAACCATTTAAAACTATTTTGAGGTAGCCGGGACTAAACCCGACTCCCGTAAATAATCGATAACCAACTAGTAAACTTATTTCTACTCTTTAAATAGTTGTTTTCAAAAAGGGCCAAAAGATAGATAAAATTGCCACCAAGGTCCTCCCACCTTTTACAAAAACATTCACCACACAAACACACTTCATTTCAACTAATAAAAATTTTCACCATCCCTCCCTTTCTCTCTCAAAACTCACGGCCACCCATTACCACCATAGAACCACCATCAAAAATTATTTTCTTGCAAATCTAATCAATGTCCCATGTTTCTAACATCAAGTTAAGTAAATCCCACCAATAAAATCACACATGCAACAACATTTTTTTCAAGATTCAATTTTTGATATATTTTGATAAAAACTATGTTTTGATCTAATTAAATTCGTGGGTTGATGTTTAATTGTGTTTAGGAGTAACCTATTGAAGTATTCAAGCTTGGAAAAGATGTTTCTTTGGTGTTTTTGCTTCCAAAACCCACGGCCAAATGGGGGTGTTTGGTGTTCTTGGTGTTTTGATCTAATTAGCTTATGGTATGGTTCTATATTCGTGTTATTATTAATTTTACATGATTTAATTATATTGTATGTGTTATTTTTATTTTTGGGTTTTGAACGAGGATGAACATACAAGTGATTTAGGATGTTTGGATTGGTTTAGGATGATTATTAGATGTTATTAGGGGTATATGAATGATTGAAATTGGTCAAAAGGATGTTTTGATATGGTTTTAGAAAGTCCATTTTAGATCAGAAACTTTAGGGGTATTTTTTGTGTTTTTAAGTCTAAGTCCAGGTTTTCATTATAATATATTGTTTTAGACCTTCTTTCAAGCTTCATTTCGGTATAAGGTAGATCTTTTAACTCCAAACGAGTCAAAAGTTACGCTATTTTGAATTTTCGTGTACCGGGAGATGAAAGTCGACTCAATCTGAAATTGTGTTCGATTTTAGGTCAAATCTCGGGGACAATAAGTTGAGTTTTATAAATGATAGAGGCTGTTCTTAGGCTATAAACTTAGCATTTTGAGTCTATTTTCATAATCAAGAGTCGAATTTGTAAATGGTATTGGTTAGGAAGGTCAAAATGGTTTTACAACGCAAAGGTACAAAACTGTCCGAAATTTTGAGTTTAGTAATGTGACGTGCAGTAGGTCTTAGAAGTGAGAACTTTTTATGAAATTTAACATGGACTTTCTACAGGTTGTAAATGAATTTTACAATTTTTCTCATAATTTTTGGTGATGTCTAAGTATAGGAAAACAGCCCGTACATTTAGTATGTACCGGAAGAGTTGTAAAATGAGTAATAGTTTTAATAAGGTATAAAAGTGGACGTGTCTAGTAAATATCACTTGTTTTGATTTTTGGCGTGAGTTTATGTGAACTTTGAGTGACTTTAATTATTTATATACAATACTTGATGCTACTTGAAGGATTTGATTCATTATATGTTTATTCGTTAGGTGTTGTATTTGATTTCCCGGGGCATCCTCATCGTCGGTGATTTTCTTCGTCTACGTCTTGCTACTACTGCTATCGTTACTACTTAAGGTGAGTCTATAGCCTCGCTCTTTACTTATTTCAAATGTTTTTACCCGCGAGGGGGATACATGCTATTTAAATAAAAATGAACATAAATGATGAATGATTGTTGGACCCGAATGTTGCCTTGAAATTGTCTTGAGTACCTAGTTGCAAAAGTCCCTAAATTCGTAAACTATTAACTATTGTCTTGCCCTTGTGTGGGTTGGAGATAGCCGCTTATACAATTGATATTACTATGGGGTTGACGACCCTATCCGAGACGAGAGCTAGTACGTTGAGTACCCTTTGCGGACGGATAACTTGTGATAAGAAATAAGGTATAATTGCAACTAATGCCTTTAGAAGGGGCCCTGGTTTCACTTAAATCATGCCGGTCTATGTACGCGGGTGTTTGAGTTAACGGATTAGTGTCACGAGCTTAAACACAATTATTAGCTATTGCTAAAGATAATATCCTTGAATAATAAATTGTGAGTACGACAATGCTATTGAATGGTCATGATTGATTTTAATACTTGTGTTCAACTTATGATTTGATAAACCTATAGATTCTCTAAACCGTTGTGTTGACGATTTTAAGCATGATCAAGATTGATAGCAGCGGAGCATGCATGGAGAGAGTTGGTGCTTTATCGGTCTAAATATTGGATTCCTTCCCTTCTTATCAATTATTTATTGTCATGTATTGGTCAAAATATTGTTGTGATTTGGTTGAGATCTTTGGGGACACGTAACGCTACTCTGATGAAAACATCATTTTTGGGTTGGAAATGTTTTAGACAATGGTTATAAATTATCTTTTATGTTTATCTTAAACGTCTTTTTGAGGTCGTTTTCTATGATTGTGTGTGATGTGCTAAGAAATAACGCCCAAAGTGGTATTCCACTGCGTGGTAAATTGGGGGTGTTATACTCGGTCCACTTGATAAAGCTACAACCCGGTCCAATTAATATTAGGATATAACACCAAACCCTTGAGATTAGGTATCACTTAACCAAATCACAATCCTAAACATACACCTAGAAACATCCGCCCCCATCTCCACCATTTTCTCTCAGCCACACAAAAATCTGTTAACCCTAATCTCATTTTACTCCGCCCCATTTTTCCTATCATCTCTCAATCTTAACGATCTCCAAATTTTGACAGCCCCTACTTCATCTACAGCCAGCCACAAAAAAATACCATCTAATCTATATGATTGCAAACAAAGTCCCATCATTTCATCATGCATACTCACTTGATGAGTATTCAATCTGTCACATCTTTCTATGATACGAAATAAGCCACAAGTCAAACGCCTCCATGGGTTCTCCTTCGACTTAGACATCAAACAAACTGACGACCCTATATCTTCGAAATACATGAGATTTTGAAAAGAAGATGGATTTTTCAGTTCATCACGATCTTAAGAATTAAGATCTCAGGTAGGTGTCATTGTTGCATGTTGTTTTTGTTGGATGTGATAGGAGTCTACTTGAATCGAAACATAAAAGAACAAACTTTCTAGTTTGGTTTCTTATATTTTTTATTCGAATATGAACACAGATCAGTGATGATACATATCAAACTTACATGATCTTTAGGATCATTGAAAGTTTGAAGAATCTGAGATTAAGTATTTCATTTTTTTTCGAGTCTTGATGTATAGAGGGAATTAGGTGAAGATGGGCATTAGGTTAGTGCTTGGTGTTGAGGAGTAAAAAGGTTGGAGTGTAATTTCAGTTTTGGTCTCGGCAAGTTTTGAACCAACATGGTTTTGGGTTGTTAAACTGGTCAAGTCAGACTCGGTGTATTTTAAACTACATGTTCTCGTTTTTTTGTTGCACTGGTCACAAAGTTTTTGTCAAACTGCATCGTATTCATTTTGCCATCGCAGTCATATTGCACATCATCTCGATGGTTCCATCGCATTCTGATGGACACCATCGTAGTCCCATCGCAATGTCAAAAAAATGAGTCCATCACAGTCCCATCGTAGTCTAGTACCACATCCATCGCAACATGATGGAAGCCATCGCGATGGTACCATCGCAACAGACCATCGCGGTGAGCTATCGGAATGGCTCCATCGCAAGTCATCCATCGCAATCAATGCGATCGTAGCCATCGGGATGTCTTATCCAAAAGTACTTTTTCCTGAATTTTAGGAACTTGCCTTTTCTGAATCTGACTTTCTGGGCAAATACGGGCTCATCTTCATCTTCATGTGCATGAAAATTACCAGAAAAGAAATTCAGAAAATGCTGTTAAAACTAGATAAGTAAACGTTTGACCATGAGAGAACCATTTGACCAAGATATAATAACCAGTGAGACAAAAATGTAACTGTTTTGATGGACAGATTTGATGTAAATGTGACAAAGAGTTGTGACAAATAGTTATGAGTATTGAGAATAAACATAACTAGACAAAGAGTTATGATAAATTCAGAACAAAAAAAATTGATAGATCGAGACCCAAAAAATTTTTTAACCACCGAATTAAACAATAAAAACACTAACGATCCAAGAATTGAACCGAGGCTCTGATACCAATTGTGGGTTTGCCATATAAGGATCTGGTGGTCTAGTAGGGTGGAATATGGTGGTGGTAGCCATGGATGAAGTAGAGAAGGTTGTGTGTGTAAAAGAAAGAAAAAGTTTATAAAGTGAAAATGAAAAACAAACAACAGCCCCCTCCTTGGAAGCCTTGGAGGGTTATATATAGTCACACGACACCTAAACTATACATCGTTACCTAGTCTAGTCTATGCGTGTGTGACTATGATAACTAATAGGAATTCTTAAATGTCGTCACATAAAGTGAATTTCCAACACGGCACAACAAAAATAGGACACAGAAAGGTTAATTAATACGGATTTTCTTGGGTGATAGCTTTGATTTTGGGATTCATTTATTAATTGTTTTGAGATGGGTGACTCGGTTGCTGAATTAAACAAGTCAGATAGATATTTTTAGAATATATGAAGAAGATTGATTGATGTATGTTTGTTCATTGTTCATCTTAGTTGATAGAATAGGAAATCTGGGTTTCAGAATGAGTTGGGGCGGAGGAAAATATGTGGTGAGATGAAAGAAAATTTTGCAGTTTATTTGACGGTGGAAAGCAAGAGAGTGACTGTGTGTTTTTTGTGATGTAAAGATTAGGTTATGAGTTATAGTTATGCATATGACGTATTATATACTCCATCTAATTAGGGTTATAATGGGCTGTTGTGGGCTTGTGTGTATCATTGGTTTGTTATGGGCTGGCAATTAACTTCAGGTATAGTGTTTTTGGATTGGTCGTGTATTAACCTTGCCAACGTAATAATATATGTCCACCATTAACAATTACACTATAAGTTTGGTCTAGCCGTTATTGAACCACGAAATTAGATGTCTAGGACTTTAATTTTCGTATTTTATTCATACCAACTTTGCCATATCGAATATATTTAGACTGCCAAGTGACAAAGTGGTGAGACAAGTGACGAGAAAAAGTTACTTATTACTGAACAATGACTTAAGAAGTTTTAAAGTTCTTTGGTTAGTTTTGTCAAATCCCACGAGTTTCAATTTCTTGGTATCTTCACGAATTGTAAAATCTCGAGAACAACCGCAACCACAATTATCTTTCATCGAACTTCAATGGAATTGTGGAGTTCGACATTTCAAGAGGGAGAACTGCAACACATGCAACTCAAAGAGATCAAATTTCGTAAAAAAACATTGGAAATCTTTCACGAGCTCAAGACACATCTTGCACTTCTCTATCCGAACAACATGACCGAACTTCTAGCCGTAGTTCAAATGTTTTTTTGGCAAAGTGGATAATTTTAAAGAGAAGATTTTCAATAATTTGGATGAATTACAGTTGCAATTTGAAAGGGAGAATCTTCATGAGGTTAAAGCGAAGATATGTCTAGAAATCCTTCGTACACAGTTTAAGGATTTCTTTGCCTCAACAATGGAACCTCCTTTTGATTATTCGACTCCAATCCTTCACCAAATTTTCAACTTACATACGGTTTGCCAGACTGAAACCTTTAAAAGTTGTTTACTCAATCACATCAATATACTTGAGAAGTGTATTGAGGTAAGGTTAGTTAATTACAACGAGATACGATCGAAAAAGGATCAGATTCAAAGAATAAAGGAGTCGTCTAAACCATTGCATGCATCAATACCTCATGAACATGAGAGAGAGACACGCTTCAAGCTGATGTTAAAAGATGATCAGATCTGCCCGGTGCAAGTAATGGGTGCCAATTTGGTCGTCGCGTTGAGCAATGGCAAGGAATCAGGAGGAAAGCATGAACCGAGCAGCAAGCCACAAGCACCAATTTTTCAGGTGCCAAGTTTCAACAATATACAGCATGTTGAGCATTCTGAACCTAATTATACCAAACATGGGATGGAAAAGAGTGATAGCGATACCACTTCTGATTCATCCGATGTGAGACATAATGGGGGAGAAATTGTTCAAAATGCTAAAAATCATGATAATTGCCTTATGAATGATTCATTAATTGCTTCTTATTCCAAGGTTAAAGGGATCGAAATGATTGTAGCTCAGCAATATAAAGATCTTGAGGATGCCAAACTTGAATTTTCTAAGAGAACTGACAAGTTTGAAACATATATTGAAAAACTTGAAAAGTCAAACGTTGTTCTTGAACGAAAATTGGATCTAAAAGTTCTAGATTCTAAAGCTGAAAAGGATAATATTTTGAAACAAATTAAGTTGCTAGAATCTAAATTGGCATCCCAAGATAAATTGCTCAAAGAGAATGAGACTTTAAAGGCTCAAGTACAGGAAAAGGTCTTTGCTATAGCTGCGTTGAAAAACGAATTGAGGAAAACTAAAGGAACTAGTGTGGACACTAAGCTTGAAAAACCATCAATCTTGGGGAAACCGCCTACATCAGTCCGTTAGTCAACCGACTGCATTTAGATCCGAGCGACCTCAATCCTCGAGACCGCGGTTTTCCTCCCAAGTTGATATGGTTCATATTTCTAGAACAGTCACTCCACCAACTAGGCCTAATGTGACTAAATCATCTTTAGCTTACCTAATCACATGATTGCCTCTAGTTTCTCTACGAATACAAAGAACACGTCTATAAGTATTTCAAATGACGTTCGCCATAATTTTGGTCTAAGGGAAGCTATTCAAAAGACACAAGTAAGAGATAGGAATTTCAAACCTAGTCAGATGCCTTCTAGATTATCCAACACTGCTAACCGTATCATGTCTTATCTTAGGAGCATCATTCAATCATCTAGGAACTCTAGATCTTACTCGGACATTAAATATGCTACTTGTAAAACTTGTAGGAAATGTGTCTTTAAGGCAAATCATGACTCTTTTGTCAAGAAACTCCTCCATGAGGTGAACTCCCATGCTAGAATTAAATCCCAGTGGTTAGCTAAAATCAAACCCATTGGTAAAGTTTGATGCCCCACTGGTAGAACTTTCACTCTTGTAGGAAACGAGTGCCCTTTAACTAGGATAGTCACTGATTCTACTAAGACTACTAGGGAGGAAATTGAAAAGGATGATACATCACTTAAGCCTGAACTTAAGGTTTTCTATAAAAGGAAACGTTTGCCAACTAATACAAGTGAATCATCTACTCAGGTCTCCTTTGGCACAAGAAAAGACAACTGTGAACTCCCACTTGCTTCTAAAATAGATATCGATAACCTATATCAAAGCATGCAAATTCCTAATGAGAATGCAGGTACCAAAGTTAACGTTCAACAAGAACAAAGAGGTCCAATCTTTGTATACCATACAACTAAGGACACCCTCAGAGTTTGGTTGCTGAAGAAGCTGATATCTAAGAAACAAGCGTCTCAGGGGAGTCGTAGTTAAGCTGTACATGGCTCACAATCAAATCACAGTCTGTGACCCGAACTTCAGAGAAAGGGAAGTTTATCTCGTCAACGATAACTTACCCTCAAAACGAGAAATTAAATTTTCTCGGACACGAGCTAAAATTAAAACTATTCAAAATTTTTAAGCTCGTGTATATGGCTCATAGACAAATCACAGTCTCTGACCCGCTCTTCCAATAAAGGAAAGTTTATCGCCGATGATAAACTTATCCTCGTTAACGAGAAATTAAGTTTTCTCGGACATGAGCTTACACTAAAACCATTCCAAGGTTTTAACCTCGTGTATATGGCTCATCGTTAAATATCAGACGATGACCCGATCTTCAAATAAAGGAAAGTTTATCGCCGATGATAAACTTATCCTCACAAACGAGAAATTAATTTTTCTCGGGCACGAGCTTACGTTAAAACTATTCAAAGGTTTTCAGCTCGTGTATATGGCTCATCGTTAAATGTCAAACGATGACCCGATCTTCAAATAAAGGAAAGTTTATCGCTGATGATAAACTTATCGTCAAAAACGAGAAATTAAATTTTCTTGGACACGAGCTTACATTTAAACTATTCAAAGGTTTTATGCTCGTGTAAAATGGTTCATTGTTAAAAGTCAGACAATGAGCCGGACTTTAAATAAAGGGAAGATTATCTTGTCAACGACAACTTACCCTCACAACGAGAAATTAATGTTTTTCTCACGCATGAGCGTATGTTAAAAACATTTAAAGTTTTTAAGCTCATGCACAGCGGTTTGCAGTCACATGACAGATTGTAACCCGAGCTTCAAAGAAAGGAAAGTTTATCGCTGATGATAAACTTGTCCTCATTAACGAGAAATTAAATTTTCTCAGACATGAGCTTACATAAAAACTATTCAAGGTTTTTAAGCTCGTGTAAATGGCGTATAATCACATATCAGAATATGCCCCGGACTTCAAAAAAAGGAAAGTGTATCGCCGATGATAAACTTATCCTTACAACGAGAAATTAATTTTTCTAAGGCATGAGCTAATATTAAAAACATTCGAAGTTTTTAAGCTCATGCAAAATGACTTACAGTTAAATTTCAGACTGTAACTCGGATATCAATTTTAGGAATGCTTATCTTTCATGATAACTTATCCTCATAACGAGATATTAAAGTTTCTCGGTCATGAGCTTGTATTAAAACATTCCAAGTTTTAAGCTCATAAAGGAAAGTGTATCTTTTAAATAAGAGAACTTTTCTTCATAACAAGAAATTCACCTTTCTTTGTCATGAGCTTTACGTTAAAATATTCAAAAGTTTTTCAAGCTCATGAAAACGACTTCTAAGTAAATGTCAACTTAGAACTCGTTCTTCCGTTAAAAGGAAGGTTTATCGCCGATGATAAACTTATCCTCACAATGGGAAGTTTACAACTTCTCGGACTTGAGCTCGTTTTGTAAGATATTCAACATCTTAAGCTCAAGTAATTAGTTTTCAAAACATTGAACATAATTTTTCGAGAATTTCTAAAAAGGTTTTTCTAAATCTTTCAAAATTGTGTTTTCAAAAATATTTTGATAAAAAGAGGATGTCTTCTGGAATCGATAATATTTACGATTCTATAAATGTCATTCAATACTGACACAAGGTTATAAATAAAGTTCGAGCAGAAGTTCAAATGTTTTAAAACAGGCTCAAAATGGTTTGCTATTATTTCAGATAGTAACCCGCTTTTCATATTCAAGTCAAGCATTTCACCGAAAAGCTATGACTCAACAACGGGAATTAGTTTTCTCGGGCATAGTTTACTTTATAACCATGTCAGGGATTGTGTTTACTTAATAACATAATCGAACACGAATATATGTACGTGTCAGTGCATTTATTTGTTACAACAAGAGAAATCTTGTTTTTATGAAGTTATCATCTCCACAAACCGTAGCAATTTACAATTGATATCTACATACTCGACGATGCGACTACTTAAACGGCGACTACAACTCTTTCAATGGAACACGGGTCAACAATTGAGGGGGAGAAATTGTCTAGCATTCAAAATCTTTGATGCCGAAAGTGCCAAGCTCACAAATTGGTGTCAAGACAACGATATCAATCGTACACATTGTGTCAAGAGATAACTTCAGACGTGATGAGGCGACCAACATTCGTGAACAAGAACCATGTGATTCTATCATATTGTGTTCTCCATCATTTAGGTCCAACCTCGTAAATTGCTAATCTTGTGAATACATTATCATATATGATCTTTGCACGTGATAAGTACCTTACACTTATATTTAAAAGGTATTTAATTTACATTTCAAGTACACCCTCATTAATTTGAGGGGGAGCTTGTGTAAATAATGCAGATAATTGGATTTGCATTTTTCTTCCCAAATTTTCTTAAAATGCTATTAAATCAATTGATATTAAAAACATCGATTGGGTTAATATTTTTAATATGGGAGAGAAAATTTGATTTAATATCGAGATCAATAATGGTTTTACTTATTGTGCTCGCTCATCCCGACATGTGCAAAATGTTTTCAAATATCGTGGCATATGTTAAGGGGGAGCAAAATGGATTTGGATATCAAAATGGATTTCATGGTGACATACACTTACCCAAAACAACTCTATTCACGACGGTGAAGATTGTGGTGACATTAGGATGGTAGGGTAGGTTAAGTTCAATGATTCTTCTAGAACCGAAGGAATCTTCCCAAGGACATTCCATAGCTAGAAATAGTAGTCCTTAGGAAAGATGAAGAAAGATTGTGAACGTAGCTGAATGCAGACCAAGTACTTAAGTTAGCACTGGCATAATCACAACAAGGTGCTAGTTATGACGTATTGGTAAGCATTGAAGGGGTTGAAGAATGAAAAAGAATTGTAAAGATAAAGGGTCTAATGAAAGAAGCCCTCCTTACAACTTAGGCGGAAACCGGGTCAATACATATGCTATTGAGATCATTTTAATGATGCTCGATATTAAAGATAGACAACATGGACCCAGTGATTCAATGCACAAACCATCCTAGCTAACTCATATATCTCTCAACTGATATTTGCTTTAATCACATGGAGACAACACATTATCTATCGATTATTCAATCCGAATATATTGATATTGAAATGGTGGCACTGCTCTCCAGCCTCCGATCACTAAAAATCCAAAATGCACGATCGAGTCTAGAGCCATTTGAGATCATCAAATATCTCATTCGGACACACTTTCCTTGCTTCATCCCACACTATGAAAAGTAAGAAGGATTTTAAGAGTCCTACGCAAAATCTTCATGATCTTGCCTGGACATCTGAGTAATACGAAAGTATTTACAATGAATATGGAAATCCTTCTTGAGCGAATATGAAAAAGCTCATGGTAGGTGACTTGTGCGATTCTTTATGAATCAAGCTTGTGATAACTGGAAAGCAACAGTGGTTTAATTCTTAACTCAAATTAAACACGTTCTAGGCCTCAACGCAATATCTTAGTGATCTTGCCAGAACACTCAGAGTGACACTTTATAGTGTTCATAGTGATGAGTGGAAATCCTTCTAGTGTTAACATCAAACAGCACTTGGTAGGTAACTTGCAAGATTCTATATGAATCAAGCTCGTGACAACTGGAAAGCAATGATGGTGCTATTCTTTAATGAATCAAACTTGTTCCAGGAATCACATTTGACGGCTTCAACTCATACGGATAATATTATCCAAATGATTCACTCTTTATGTTCGCAATCAGCTTTGGACGGTCGAATAAAGAGAACGGATTTACCCGCGAAATCTTGTCAAGGAGGTTCTTAATTGAAACTACCTGTCACAAGTACGATATCTAATATCATCCAATGGTCTTCACCGGCTGGAGGTAAAATGCTACCAAATTAGAATGAAATGTTCAAGGTCATTTCATCCGTGTATATGTTTTGTTGCTAACTGTTTTATGCAGAGTAACAAAAAGGTGGCATTGCGGTGTGAAATCTAGAAGAAGTCGTCAATACATACTTATACTGTATGCACTTAATACTTCAACAAATTCAAGAAAGCCTAAAAGTCAAGTCTTCCGCTGTATCAAACTCTGAAGCTTTCAAGAATTTATAAAGGTATAAGTATATGGAACATGAAGTCACGAGAAGGCACATTTCACAAGTGATGAATGCACAAGGTCAAGGCAAGAAAACATGCCCAAAGCTAAAGTCAAATATCTCATCAGCATATTCACAAGAACAAGATCGAAGACTCACGCATAGTAAGCTAGGTTTAAGATTTTGTAAAATGGTGTGACCTCCCTTAGGAGGAGATTATTGGAAATACGTTTTTCCAAAGAAAGTCTTGGTCACATCATTGTTAGCATAGATCACGAGCTATACACTATTTAGAACATTGTAACATGGAGTGACCTCCCTTAGGGGGAGATTGTTGGAAATACGGTTTTATGTGTTTAGAAAGGATCAGTCACTCCAACGATATATACTTAGATTGGTCTCATGATCTAGTTATGTAAGTATAACCCATAAAGCCCACATGTAGGGTGGGCTATATATACCCTTCCTAGCATGTTAGGAAGGGTAGTTGTTGATTCAAATTTTCACTTAATACATCTTTCTTTCTCTCATCCTCTCCTTTCTCTCTCTTACTTTCCCTCTCTAGTTCTTCATCTCCCTCCCTTCTTTAGATCAATAACAACACATCAACAATCCTATGAAAACGTGGACCTACAATAGCTCAAAGAGTGTCGTGTAATCCTACGATCATCGGCTTGAAGATATCTGGTAGTCTGCTACTGCGTACTCCTTTCGAATGAAAGAAAACATGTAGGCTAGGTTAAATGGTCGAACGACGATCCAGGAATTTCTAAAGGTCGAAATGACTGCAAGCGTGTTGGCGTTCTATCTTAACCTACTGATAAGTCAGGCATTTAGATATGAACGTAACTGCATCTTGTTTCGTGCCTCTCCACTAAAATGTGGTTAAGATCATGATACATCTTTGTAGGACCTGGATACATAGCAATTAGAAAGCTATAAGTCTAGGTGAAATTAAACCTCTCTTAGCGTAGGATTTTCTGGAACACATAAGTTAGTGTAGGATTTTCTCCTTTACGCGTAGGCTTAGTCAAGAGAAAATTTACCATGAGAACAATGAGGTTCAGCGTGTCACTGTGATAAAAAAAATACATACATGAAAAATTTTAGTGTGAATTTATCCTGTTCTAAATCTTGTAACATAGAGTGAAGATAGTCTTCGTGTTCTTCTTTAGACTTCAAGAAATTCAGAATGTAAGCAATGAACAGAATGACGAACTTGTCTGAAGTTCATGAAAAGTTGATTCATCACGTCCATAATTACTTCTGGGAATTCGCGAGATCAAAAGATACGGATATGAATTCATAATGACCATAATGTGTGCGAAGAATAGTCATGGAAGTGTCCTGCTCTTTCACTCGTAATTGATGGTAGCATGGTCGTAAATCGATCTTGGAAAGTGTTTAGAGTCTGGTAGTTGATCGGATAGACCAATAATACTTGGAAGGGAAAATACAGTTATTAATGGTGGTATGATTGGTAGTTCCTTCTGGTAATATATCTAGGAAAATTCTGAAAAAATCGATTGATGATGAATAAACGGAACTTCAGAATTAGTGTCATAATTGATAGCTAGGAAACCATCGAAGCCAACAACGCATGCTTGTAAGGCAGAAGAAAAACAATTCACCGATTTTCCCGGTGAAAAACCCTGATGAATGTATTCAGAAATCTGAACATCGCTGAATATAATCTGATACGAATAACGATCCATTGTAGAAATGAAAGATCTTGTCGTCAAACTGGAATGGAAGCCTCTATGTACATGATGATACAACAACATCTTAGATGGACATGAATATCCGAGTCATGAATCAAGAAATGAAAGTGTCATGTCAGCACACGAAGTAAACGTGGCAGATTTCACTAAATGTGTTTCACCCATCTCACACGGAACGAACACTGCGTGACCAACAATGAACAATAAGTTAGAGATGGCACTGAAATTTTAGTGGCTTGATTTGTACATGACACAACAAAATAAGTATACCATTGGAAAGGTACCTTGAATCATTGAGGCTGAGTTCAGAAATTATGCATGAGTCGTGTGTCCTGACTCATGTGCTGAGAAATATATGGGTGACATGTGTCTTGACATATGTCTTCAGTACATATACATGAGAGGATGTGTCTTGACAGATGTCTTGACACATGAAAAGAAATCATAATGAAAATGTGGTTAAAGTGCCAGAGTTGGCGGATCTACTGGACTGCTGCCCCTTTGTATTTCTGATCACGTCCGTGACCGGTGTTCTGTTGTGATTGCTAGAATAGTTGCTGTCACAGTAGTGGTTACTATCGTGTTGTCTGTCAGTTCCATGATGGTCATTCTCATGACGGTGATTCATATAACTATTCAGCTGAGTGGCCTGCTAATGACGTGTGACTATGGAGTCCTATGATCGTTTAGACTCAACGGTAAAAACCATTCTATCTAGATTGATCATCATTCATACGATAACATAGCGGAATAAGAACAATGATCATGAACAAGGTGTTAACAAAGATGAATGCTCCCAAAGTGCTTGTATTAATAATTAACACAAACAACTCTAGGCATGTATACATTGAATCTTATGCTTAGAGATCAAAGCTTATTGTAGGTTACATTGTGAATGAATAATATATGAAAACCTAGGGGCTATCTCTCTTTATATAATAGAGACATAGGTTACAAAGAAAGCTAAAGTAATAAAAAGACTCCACTGGCTTGTTCTTTTGTAACTTGTACACTTTAGCCCTTGTCTTCTTATTTTATTGTTTTTGACGCATCAACTCACAATTTCGACCCAACAATCTTCCCCTAGTTGATGATGTCAAAAACACTTCCCCTTAAGCTCGCATTATTTGTAAAACATATAACACCAAGGATCAACAGATTGCACTTTGTAGACTTCTTCCCCTTTTTGACATGATCCAAATAGGGGTCTTGTATGTAAGCAACCTTGATTTCGACCACTACTTAAATAATACCACACTAGTAATAAAAGTTTTATGTGTCTCAAATTACCCTCCATGAAGAACCGGAAGATTGAACTTAAATGAATTTGAGCAATAGAAACTCACATAAGTTGTAGTAATACTAATGAGCAGTAGTAAATACCTTCACCTTAATGTTACATGTAAATGATTAACACTTGACAATTTAGCTTCCCCTTAAATTGTGCTAATCATTCTTGAATCTTCAGATTCTGTAGGCTTTATGTAATGATCACATATGAAGAAATCCAATTATGACTTACTTGATGATGAAGTAGAATAACCCGAGCTTGTATTCCATGTCTTGTACTAAACATGTGACTCCATAACTCACGTCTATAATGAGTAGATTATAAAACTTACGGCTATAATGAGTAGTCTCTTGACAAAATAAATTCTCTAGCAAATATGAGCATAGAGCGTCTTAAGAAAAATCTCATACTTTTGCTACCTTATTATTAAGTCCGTTTTCACACATTAAAAGAACCTACAAGTTATCTTCAAACCAATGGCTGCCATTCACGATTTAAAGATATGATAAAACACAAACCCGCGAAAATCCACTTCGTCTTCAAACAAGTAATAAAAACTTTTCTTCGTAATCAATGAAAATAAAACGAGCCTTTATATCTTTAAGAACTAGTTTTTGTGAATAAACCAAATTCCAAACCAAAAATATCCAAAATTTTCCGTCAATGGCTGCGAACAATACTGTCAGCGAATAAAATACAAGGGTCAGCGGATAGATTAATCCACTGTCACCTTGTCAGCGGTTAAACAATACACTGTCAGTGGTTGAAAAGTATAACTTATTGTTTAGTAAAGTAGCCTTCTAAAACAATGAATTATTCTCACGTTACTTTCTCCGCTTTTCCTCACATGAACAACACCAATTCTTTATTCCCAATTCATGTTTTTGGCATATGCTAGTACCATGAACGAACATGGGACCACACCTTGTATTTGCTCCATATTACCTCACGTGATGTCCTCTTTCTGGGAACCAGTCATGTTGTACACATCAGTCCTTATCTGACTTGTGGACCAGCAGCAAGTGTAACACACATGTGAAAGCCTTCTTTTCCTTATGTGATATCGAAAAACATCACATTCACATCCAATCACGTGTATATACCTTGCTCTTGAATGGACCATACGAAACAGTGCAAAGTCTGTGATTAAAAATAATTCTTCTAGGGGTTGAAAACCCTTAAACGAACCACATATACCACATCCTTTTAATTAATATATCCCGATCAAATATTATCCATATCCAAGTAATGCAAATCTACTGTATGATTCACGTGACTTTCTTAGACCACATAATTATCTAACCACACGTCCCTTTTTTTCCTCAAAGCAATCGTACCACTGACCCAAATTCATGAGCAATACCACCAATCACGTGAATATGAGCCTTTGACCATAACCTTTTTACTTTTATCCTTGTCATCAAATTCCATTCTTTTGCCTTTGGTACAGTCACTTTCACATGACTTTGAATAAACCAATGAATCAAGAAAAACAAAATCCGTCTCATTAAATAACCCAGGCAAGAAGACTTACCCACATTATAAATTGACAATCACGATTGGCATCCTAATATTTTAGCTACTGAATAATGATAAAAAAGGAAACGAATATGCCCCATAAATCAGCATATATTACATACCAATTTTCTTCCCATAGCACAGCTGCACGTCTCTTTTGTCATAAAGTATTTCAGATTTGGGACCACAAATCTTTTGTTTTGCTTTACACATATTGGACTTATGTTAATACTATCACACGTCCAAATCAACAAATTTCTCTCTCTGCTACATACGTCATCTAGGGTTTGTAACTGTCTCACGTCTTCATATGTATAAAAACGATATGCTACTGTTCTTTTGCATCAAAACCCAAGATATCATAACAGCAACATAGTATTCCTTTTTCTTCAATTCACGATCTCGGGTTTCATGGAAACATAAATCCTAAAACGAAAATCTTTTAAGAACATCACAACTTCAATATTATAATCACAACAGCCATAAGATCATGATTCTAGGGTTCATTGTTGATTCAAGAATCAACTCACCAAGGCTAGAACAATCACCAAACAGGAACCAGTCGATCTAGGGTTTATATCTCCAAAACCCTAAAATTCAGATCTTTATCGACACTAATTCTATCACAGATTTATCACAGATCTTGCAAACCGTTGCTAGTCTGTCACTAAAACTGTCACGAATTCTGGACAACGGCTTTACAACAAAGAACACGAACGTATCACCTTGTATCTCCTAGATATCACGAGCCTTAAGCTCTGATACCAATTGTGGAGTCCTATGATCATTTAGACTCAATGGTAAAAACCATTCTATCTAGGTTGATCATCATTCATATGATAACATAGCGGAATATGTGAGACCCCCAGAATATTACATGGAACAACTAGGCTACAAGGGGATCACACGTCAAGGTTCAAGTAACAATGAGTTATAAATGACAAGAAAATGACGTAATAAAAGATATATATTACATCACGTTATATCAGAGTTTAAAAACATCGGTCCCACAAGTTTTAAAACATAATAAAGTACCATTACATCATGGTTTAAAGTTTTATGACAACAAAAGATAAGCGGAAGACTTTAACAACATCATTTATAACAAAAGCATAAACATATCACAACACAGATCTTTCCAAGCTGCCAACATCCTGTGGTACCTCCTCCACGCATATTAAGCATATTACCTGAGATTAAAATATGTAAAATCCGTCAACATAAAGTTGAGTGTTATTCATAGGTTTAGAAAACTAAGTAATGGAACACAATATAATTTGTAAAACAAGTAATGGGGGGATGAATATGTACATTCTCCATAGTCATGGTATAATTGCTATTTAGTTCATGAACCGAAGCTTAACTCAATGTCAGTTCCTCTAGTGAGTATCCAGCCTAAATACTCAAATATAAACAAATGTAAGTGCGTTAAGGTAATCAGGACAGGGATAGTCAATCCCGATGGATCCACCCACAACATTCGCGCTTCGCGCAATGCACACATGACAATTAACGGTTTATGATCAGGAGAGGAAACTTAAGGCTAGAGACTAAAAGTAATAATATCAATGAATTCATCTGCAGCATACAGTTCTAGATAGCATACAGTTTAAAAGATTGTGTTCCAACATGATAATCTCACCCCGTGTTTTGAGACAATGAAAAAGTAGCTAGAGGGGCTATGAACTCACCTTAGCTATAAGGTGGAATCAACACGAAACTGGAGGGCTCAGTAGTAACAACGGAAAATCAAACAACCTTAAGTCATCTGAGACCTACGATAACGGGACACGAAAGTTTGGAAGATATGAAAATAAATGTTTAGTAAACACTTGAATTAAATGAGTACACAAACCAAATTAAGACACATAAGAAAATACCATGCAAAGGGTACTTCTAGACTCCATCTAAAAGTATACTTTTACTAGACAATGCTTTCGATAAAAACTGCCGACAGATACCAAATGTACGGGCTGATTTACCACGCTTAGACGCGTCAAAAGTTTATCGTACTAACTGAGAAGCTCACTTACTATCTATAGAAAGCCATATAAAAACCTTGTCAAAAGTTTATACTTCTAAGACTCACTGCCCGACTTGAGTTACAAAAACCGGAAAGAATTATGTCTTTGACTCGTAAAACCAATTTTGACCTTTCTAAACAACACCGATTACAAAACCGACACTTGGGTCTGATAATAGACTCACAGCCCTAGGTTTATAATCCAAAAACAGCCTTTGAATATTTTTAAAACTCAACTTATAGTCCCCGAGATTCGATCCAAATATCAACAATTTTAAATTGTGCCGATACTCGTCTCCCGGTACACGAACAATCAAACTATCGCTATTTCTAACTCGTTTGGAGTTAGAAGCTCTAATTTATATAAAATCAAAGGTAAGAAAAATATCTACAACCCTATCTTATTAGTTTAATAATAAACCAAGTTTAAGGTAGCCAAAACCAATCTCAACTTTCTGCCTAAAATTACTACTTTGAAAATCATATCAAAAGGCTACTTCAACATGATCTAACGATTTTCCTACTCATAAAATCATGCTATAAACATCCTCTATCAACCAAAACCCTTGCATGAAACAAAATCAAAAGATCAAAATTAAAAACTTTGATTTTCACACATCAAAATAACAAAATCTAGCCTTGATCATCCTAAAAACAATGAGCAAACACCTTTTCAACCATGAAATCATCAAAACTTAAAATGTTGTTGCATGTGTACAAATTTTTTATCAAAAGATGCACCTTAAAAATATAAAAGGTGGTCTTGAATTTGTTTTAACTAAATCAATTTAGATGATGATGAAATTAGGTGTTTTTGTGGTGGGTTTCACGGCAAAAGGGGGTGAAGGAAGGTGGTGGTGTGTTTTTTTTAATAAATGGTTATGTATGTGATTTAGTGGAAGTAATGAGTTTTTATATGGTAGGTAAATGGAGGGTTAAAGTTTTCAAGTGTGAAACTTTGGGACTAGAAAATAAATACTTTTGTTAAAAGTGGGAAATGAGTATTAGTCAAATTTACAAATATTTACGGAACTCGGGTTTCGTAAAAATACTTTCTCAAAAGTTAAAACGCACCCAAAATAAGATATCATAGACTCCCGATTCGACTTAACACGTCATTAAAAGAAAACATCGAACATTGAAACAATTGACAGTAAAATGTGAAATAAAACGATTAAACACTATGCCGGTTATCGGTCTAAACTTAATACAATGTAAAGATCAATATCTTTAGGTCGAAATGTTTAGCCCTCGATTCTCGTTCCTTTGATTCAAGTAAACGTTTGTAAAAATGCACATGGGTGATTTTTGAATCAAAATATTTGATTTAAATAAATATGGAATTATAAAATAAAATTAATTTTATAATTTCGACCAATAATTAACAACGATTAAAATAATAAATAAGAGTAAAATAATTACCAGGAAAATACGAGATCTCACAGTCTTCCCCCCTGAGAAACTCTGGTCCCTCAGAGTTTAACTGGAGATGGAAGAAAAAGACGAGGACAAATGAGGATACTTAGCCTTGAACTGATCTTCACATTCCCAAGTAAACTCAGCACCCCGACGTGAATCCCAACGAACTTTAACGATAGGAATCCAACTACGTTTCAGCTTCTTGACTTGGCGATCCACAATCTCTATTGGTTCTTCAATGAAGTACATCTTCTCGTCCACTCTTATTTCTTCTAACAGTATATGAGCATCTGATTCGGCTAAGAATTTCTTAAGGTTGGAAACGTGGAATACATCGTGAACACAACTTAACTCCTGAGGTAACTTCAGTCGATAAGCTACTGAACCAATACGTTCAACGATCTCGAACGGTCCTACAAAACGTGGTGCAAGTTTTCCTCTTTTACCGAACCTCACAATACCTTTCCATGGAGATACACGTAACAACATACGGTCTCCGACTTGAAACTCAAGAGGTCTGCGTCTTTTGTCTGCGTAACTCTTCTGACGACTTCTAGCTGTTTTCAGTCTTTCCCTAATCTGTACAATCTTGTCTGTAGTTTCTAGAACTAATTCAGGCCCTATCAATTGACATTCACCTACTTCGTTCCATATCACTGGTGATCTGCACTTACGTCCGTATAAAGCCTCGAATGGCGAACACTTGACACTTTTGTGATAACTATTGTTATAGGAAAATTCGACTAAAGGTATATCAGTATCCCAGCTACCACTAAAATCCATAACACATGCTCGAAGCATGTCTTCCAAAGTCTGAATAGTGCGTTCGCTCTGTCCATCAGTCTTTGGGTGATATGCTGTACTCATTAATACTTGCATACCTAATGCCTTTTGAAGTGCTTTCCAGAAATGAGACGCAAAACGACCATCCCTATTAGAAATCATCGATATCGGTACTCCATGCTTTGCAACAATATCGTTGATGTAAATTCGAGCTAATCTATTAGTTTTATAATCCTCACTAATTGGAAGGAAGTGAGCAAATTTCGTTAATCTATCAACAATTACCCAAATTGCATCAAAACCACCACTACTTCTAGGCAGCTTTATGACTAAGTCCATTGTAACATTTTCCCATTTCCATTCAGGAACTTCTGGTTGTTGTAAAAGACCTGAGGGTTTCTGATGTACTGCTTTAACCTTTGAACAAATCAGACACTTGTTAACGTATTCTGCTATGTCCTTTTTCATACCTAGCCACCAATAAATATCCCTTAAATTGTAGTACATCTTATCTGCACAAGGGTGAATCGAATATCTTGAAGCGTGAGCTTCGTCCATTATTACCTTTCTTAATCCTCCAACTAATGGTATCCATATCCGTCCAACGAAGAAAATTGTTCCATCGTCTTTCCTTTCAAATTGAGCATCTAATCCTCGCAGCTATTCAGCTGGAGCCTTAAAGTCCTTTGTAGCTTCTTTCTGTGCATCTAAAATCTTAGTCTTGAGGCTAGATTGAATGGTAACGAACTCTCCTAGGTTTAAGTCTTTCCTTTCGACTTAGGGCATCAGCTACAACATTAGCTTTTCCTGGGTGATACTTAATTTCACACTCGTAGTCACTAAGGAGTTCTAACCAACGTCTTTGTCTCATGTTCATGTCCTTTTGGTCAAAGATATACTAGAGACTCTTATGCTCAGTGTATATCACACTTTTCGTCCCATAAAGATAATGTCTCCATATTTTTAAGGCAAATACTACTGCACCTAACTCCAAATCGTGAGTAGTATAATTTTGTTCATGGACTTTAAGTTGCCTGGAGGCATAAGCAATCACTTTTCCTCGCTGCATTAAGACATACCCGAAACCTTGGTGGGATGCATCACAATAAACTACAAAAACATTTGGTCCGTCTGGAAGTGTTAACACTGGAGCATTACACAATTTTTCCTATAATAAGCAAAAGGCTTGCTCTTGATCTTCATTCCAAATGTATTCCTTATTCTTTTGTGTAAGCAGGGTTAAGGGTTTAGCAATCTTGGAGAAGTTTTCGATGAATCTGCGATAGTATCCGGCTAATCCTAGAAATGAACGGACCTTAGTAGGCGATTTAGGAGATTTCCAATTCTTAACTGCTTCAACTTTACTAGGATCCATGTGTATACTATCCTGATTTACCACGTGTCCTAAAAACTGAACCTCTTTCAACCAAAATTCACACTTAGAGAATTTGGCATACAACTTTTCTTTCTCTAGAATACTTAAGATTGTTTTCAAATGATTTTCATGATCTTTTTCAGATTTTGAGTAAATGAGGATGTCGTCAATAAAGACTATAACAAACATATCAAGGTAGGGTTTTGAAAACACGGTTATCAGATCCATAAAAACGACAGGAGCATTGGTAAGACCGAATGGCATAACAGTAAATTCAAAGTGTCCATAACGAGTTTTAAAAGCGGTTTTGGAGATGTCACTTTCATGCACTCTTAACTGATGATAACCTGAACGAAGATCTATCTTTGAGAAACAGCAAGCACCTTGCAATTGGTCAAATAAGTCATCTATACGAGGAAGAGGGTAACGATTATTGATTGTCAGCTTATTTAATTCTCTGTAGTCAATACACATTCTCATTGCACCATCCTTTTTCTTAACAAAGAGCACAGGCGCTCCCCACGGCGAATGACTCGGTCTGGTGAAACCTTTCTCTTGTAATTCCTTAAGCTGATTTGATAATTCACTCATTTCAGACGGGGCTAAACGATAAGGTGACTTGGCAACATGCAGTGCACCCGGAATAAGATCGATACAGAATTCGACTTCACGCACAGGAGGTAATCCCGACAAATCATCTGGGAAAAATCCAGGAAATTCACAAACGATACGAATGTCATCAAGCTTTTTCTCATCAGCCTTGATAGAAAGAAGAGAATTCGGATTGTCATCCGGCTTCTCACAACGAAGTTCTAAGGTTTTACCCGAAGAAAGAGGAATACGCACGATTCACTCAAAACAAACAATGACAGCACGATGAGACGCTAACCAATCCATACCAACAATAACATCAAAACTGTCGAGACGCGTCGGTAAAAGGTCGATTAAAAACAAATGACTAAGCAAATCAAGGGTACAACTACGCAAGACTGTATTGGTACTAACAATCTTACCGTCTGATAATTCCACTTCATAGCTAGTGTCTAAATCAGAAGGAGTAATATCAATGAAAGGAGTAAAGGCAGAAGACACGAAACTCTTCTCAGCACCGGAATCAAATAAAACACTAACATAGTGATTGTTAAGAATATACGTACCTGCGGCCACCTGAGGATTCTGTTGAGCGTTATTACCCACATGATACACCCTGCCTTGAGCTCCATCGTTCTACGGATCCTTAGCCTTTGTACACCTATTCTAGAGATGACCTTTTTCACCACAGTTATAGCACACTGGGTTGCAGTTTCCTTCCTTATGGCCAATCCTCTTACAAATTGCACACTTAGGAGGACACACACCAACAGGATGAGGCCTATTACATCGATCATACTTAGGCAGATTCCCAGTATAACCTCGTCTGCCAGCATGAGCAACAGGAGTAATAGGAGCAGCAAGAGTAACTGGAGCAACAGGATCAGCAGGAGCAGCAAGAACAGTAGGAGCAGCAGGAGCAGCTGCATACATGGTTGCCGTCTCTTGTCTCTTGTTGGCTTGTCGATTATTGTTCTTGTTGGAGTTTCTATTGTTGCCTCGGTTGTTGTTTCGATTATTGACCTGATTATTCCATTGATTGTTTCCTTTATTATCCTCCCATTTTCGTTTGTTATCAGCATTTAATTTAGCAGCTTTACCTCTCACGGACTGCTCGACCAATTCACGAGCCATGTTCATTGCTTCATGTAGGGAAGAAGGTTTTGATGAAGTAATGTGTCCTTTAATCCTTTTAGGAAAGCCTTTGACATACCTTTTTATTTTCTTTTTCTCACCTGGAACCATTTCAGGACACATTAAGGCCAACTCATGAAACCTATTAGTGTAAGCTTCAATATCATCATTTTTCATTTGTAAATTCCATAGCTCGTGTTCCATCCGAGCTATCTCAGTCTCAGGGCAATACTCAGTAGTCATCATTGTTTTGAACTTGATCCAAGGGATTTGGTTTACATTATCAAGACCTAAGGTTTTAATATTTCCATTCCACCAAGTAAGTGCAATACCTTCCAAAGTACTAGCAACATAAATTACCTTATCCTCTTCAGCACATTTGCAAGTTCCAAACACTTGCTCCATCTTTTCATACCGACGTGTCAAACTAACGACACCTTCGGTCCCATTGAAGGAGTGGGGTTTTCTAGACATGAAGGTCTTGTGCGAACATCATTTTGTGCTTGAAGAACCTTCAGCTTTAGTTTGAGTCTCTCGGCTCTTTTCGTATTCAACAACTGCTTTCTTTACCCTTTTTGAAATGATTCTTTCCATAGTAGCCCGGCGAGATCTCCTGGGTCCATCAACTCTACGAATTTTAGTAGGCGGCATGTTTCTATCAACAACACCATACAAAAGTCAGTGTGAACTTGTATAAGTATGCTATTTAAAGATTCATGAAAATGGAGAAAATAGAGTAAGAAGAGATTTTAGATATGCATAACTGATTGTCAACAAGGAATGTAACACTAAGGAGTGGAATATATATATATATATATATATATATATATATATATATATATATATATATATATATATATATATATATATATATATATATATATATATATATATATATATATATATATATATATATATATATATATATATATATATATATATATATATATATATATATATATATATATATATATATATATATATATATATATATATATATATACATATATATATATATATACATATATATATATATATATACATATATATATATATATATATACATATATATATATATATATATACATATATATATATATATATACATATATATATATATATATACATATATATATATATATATATATATATATATATATATATATATATATATATATATATATATATATATATATATATATATATATATATATATATATATATATATATATATATGTATATATATATATATATATATATATAAGGATATAATACGTATCACAATGAAACCAATATAATATTTCAAAATGAAATCAAGGTATGAAATATCACAATAATAATTAAGGTAAACAAAAAGGATTAGAGAGTTACCCGCGCAGATATTGAACAACATTGGCAGGTCTGTGTTTGACATTAGTAAAGCATGAAATATTTTGAAATTCAGTTATAGACCAAGTTTTGAAAATGACTCAGTTCCCTATAACCATCGCTCTGATACCAATCTGTGAGACCTCCAGAACCTTACATGGAACAACTAGGCTACGAGGGGATCACACGTCAAGGTTCAAGTAACAATGAGTTATAAATAACAAGAAAATGACGTAATAAAAGACATATATATTACAACATGTTATATCAGAGTTTAAAAAAATCGGTCCCACAAGTTTTAAAACATAATAAAGTACCATTACATCATGGTTTAAAGTTTTATGACAAAAAACGATAAGCGAAAGACTTTAACAACGTCATTTATAACAAAAGCATAAACATATCACAACACAGATCTTTCCAAGCTGCCAACATCCTACGGTACCTCATCCAAGCATATTAAGCATATTACCTGAGATTAAAACACGTAAAATCCGTCAACATAAAGTTGAGTGATATTAATAGGTTTAGAAAACTAAGTAATGGAACACAATATAATTTGTAAAACAAGTAATGGGGGGGATTACTATGTACATTCTCCATAGTCATGGTATATTATTTCTATTTAGTTCATGAACCGAAGCTTAACTCAATGTAAGTTCCTCTAGTGAGTATCCAGCCTAAATACTCAAATATAAACAAATGTAAGTGCGTCAAGGTAAACGGGACGGGGATAGTCAATCCCGATGGATCCACCCACAACATTCGCGCTTCGCGCAATGCATACAGGATAATTAACGGTTCATGATCAAGAGAGGAAACTTAAGGCTAGAGACTAAAAGCAATAATATCAATGAATTCATCTGGCAGCATACAGTTCTAGATAGCATACAGTTTAAAAGATTGTGTTCCAACATGTTAATCTCACCCTGTATTTCGAAACAATGAACAAGTAGCTAGAGGGGCTATGAACTCACCTTAGCTATAAGGTGGAATCAACACGAAACTGGAGGGCTCAGTAGTAACAACGGAAAATCAAGCAACCTTAAGTCATCCGAGACCTACGATAACAGGACGCGAAAGTTTAGAAGATATGAAAATAAATGTTTAAAAAACACTTGAATTAAATGAGTACACAAACCAAATTATGACACATAAGAAAAACCATGCAAGGGGTACTTCTAGACTCCATCTAAAAGTATACTTTTACTAGACAATGCTTTCGATAAAAACTACCGGCACATACCAAATGTACGGGCTGATTTACCTCGCTTCGACACGTCAAAAGTTTATAGTACTAATAGAGAAGCTCACTTACTATCTATAGAAAGCCATATAAAAATCTTGTCAAAAGTTTATACTTCTAAGACTCACTGCCCGACACATCTTCGAGTTACAAAAACCGGACAGAATTACGTCTTTGACTCGTAAAACCATTTTGACCCTTCTAAACAACACCGTTTACAAAACCGACACTTGGGTTTGATAATTGACTCACAACCCTAGGTTTATAATCCAAAAACAGCCTTTGAATATTTTTAAAACTCAACTTATAGTCCCCGAGATTCGATCCAAATATCGACAAGAACTTTAAATTGTCGACACTCGTCTCCCGGTACACGAACAATCAAACTATCGCTATTTCCAACTCGTTTGGAGTTAGAAGCTATAATTTATATCAAATCGAAGGTAAGAAAAATATCTACAGCCCTATCTTATTTGTTTAATAATAAACCAAGTTTAAGGTACCCAAAACCAACCTCAACTTTCTGCCTAAAAAATTACTACTTTGAAAATCATATCAAAAGGCTTTTTCAACATGATCTAACCATTTTTCTACTCATAAAATCATGCTATAAACATCCTCTATCAACCTAAACCCCTGCATGGTGGTGGTGTTTTTTTTAAATGGTTATGTGTGTGATTTAGTGGAAGTAATGAGTTTTTATATGGTAGGTAAATGGAGGGTTAAAGTTGTCAAGTGTGAAACTTTGGGACTAGAAAATAAATACTTTTGTTAAAAGTGGGAAATGACTATTAGTCAAATTTACAAATATTTACGGAACTCGGGTTTCGTAAAAATACTTTCTCAAAAGTTAAAACGCACCCAAAATAAGATATTATAGACTCCCGATTCGACTTAACACGTCATTAAAAGAAAGCATCGAACATTGAAACAATTGACAGTAAAATGTGAAATAAAACGATTAAACACTGTGCCCGTTATCGGTCTAGACTTAATACAATGTAAAGATCAATATCTTTAGGTCGAAATATTTATCCCACGGTTCTCGTTCCGTTGATTCAAGTAAACGTTTGTAAAAATGCACACGGGTGATTTAAATCAAAATATTTAATTTAAATAAATATGGAATTATAAAATAAAAATAATTTTATAATTTTGATTAAGTATTAACAACGATTAAAATAATGAATAAGAGTAAAATAATTACCAGGAAAATATGAGATCTAACAGAATAAGAACAATGATCATGAACAAGGTGTTAACAAAGATGAATTCTCCCAAAGTGCTTGTATTAGTAATTAACACAAACAACTCTAGGCATGTATACATTGAATCCCATCCTAAAGATCAAAGCTTATTGTAGGTTACATTGTGAATGAAGGATATATGAAAACCTATGGGCAATCTCTCTTTATATAATAGAGACATAACTTACAAAGAAAGCTAAAGTAATAAAAAGACTCCACCTGCTTGTTCTTTTGTAACTTGTACACTTTAGCCCTTGTCTTCTTATTTTATTGTTTTTAACGCATCAACTCATAATTTCGACCCAACAATCTTCCCCTAGTTGATGATGTCAAAAACACTTACCCTTAAGCTCGCATTCTTTGTAAAACAAATAACACCAAGGATCAACAAATTGCACTTTGTAGACTTCTTCCCCTTTTTGACATGATTCAAATAGGGGTCTTGTATGTAATCAACCTTGATTTCAACCACTACTTAAATAATACCACACTAGTAATACAAGTTTTCTATGTCTCAAACCATCCATGAAGAACCGGTAGATTGCATTTAAATGAATTTGAGCAATAGAAACTCACATAAGTTGTAGTAATACTAATGAGTAGTAGTAAATACCTTCACCTTAATGTTACATGTAAATGATTAACACTTGACAGTTTAGCTTCCCTTTAAATTGTGCTAATCATTCTTGAATCTTCATATTATGTAGACTTTATGTAATGATCACATATGAAGAAATCCAATTATGACTTACTTGATGATGAAGTAGAATAACCCGATCTTGTATTCCATGTCTTGTACTAAACATGTGACTCCAAAACTCACGACTATAATGAGTAGACTATAAAACTCACGGCTATAATGAGTAGTCTCTTGACAAAAAGAATTCTCTAGCAAATATGAGCATAGAGCGTCTTAAGAAAAATCTCATACCTTTGCTACCTTTTTATGAAGTCCATTGTCACACATTAAAAGAACCTACAAGTTATCTTCAAACCAATGGCTGCCATCCACGATATAAAGATATGAAAAAAATACAAACTCGCGAAAATCCACTTCGTCTTCAAACAAGTAATAAAAACTTTTCTTCGTAAACAATGAAAATGAAACGAGCCTTTATATCTTTAAGAACTAGTTGTTGTGAATAAACTAAATTCCAAACCAAAAATGTCCAAAATTTTCCGTCAGTGGCTGCGAACAATACTGTCAGCGAATAAAATACAAGGGTTAGTGGATAGATTAATCCACTATCACCTTGTCAGCGATTAAACAATACACTGTCAGTGGTTGAAAAGTATAACTTACTGTTTAGTACAGTAGCCTTCTAAAACAATAAATTATTCTCACGTTACTTTCTCCACTTTTCATCACATGAACAACACCAATTCTTTAATCCCAATTCATGTTTTTGGCATATGCTAGTACCATGAACGAACAGGGGACCACACCTTGTATTTGCTCCATATTACCTTACGTGATGTCCTCTTTTTGGGAACCACTCATGTTGTACACATCAGTCCTTATCTGACCTGATGACCAGCAACAAGTGTAACACACACGTGAAAGCCTTCTTTTCCTTATGTGATATCGAAAAACATCATATTCACATCCATTCACGTGTATATGTCGTGCTCTTAAATGGACCATACAAAACAGTACAAAGTTTGTGATTAAATACAATTCTTTCAGGGTTTGAAAACCCTTAAACGAACCACATATACCACATCCTTTTAATTAATATATCACGATCAAATATTATCCACATCCAAGTAATGCAAATCCACTTTATGATTCACGTGACTTTCTTGGACCATATAATTATCTAACCATCCGTCCCTTTTTTCTACTCAAAGCAATCGTACAACTGACCTAAATTCATGAGCAATACCACCAATCACGTGAATATGAGGCTTTGACCATAACCTTTTTACTTTTATCCTTGTCATAAGATTCCATTCTTTTGCCTTTGGTACAGTCACTTTCACATGACTTTGAATAAACCAATGAATCCAGAAAAAGTAAATCCATCTCATTAAATAACACAGGTAAGAAGACTTACCCACATTATAAATTGACAATCACGATTGGCATCCCAATATTTTAGCTACTGAATAATTATCAAAAAGGAAAAGAATATACCCCATAAATCAGCATATATTACATACCAATTCTCTTCCCATAACACAACTGCACGTCTCTTTTGTCATAAAGTAAATCAGATCTGGGACCACAAATCTTTTGTTTTGCTTTACACATCTTGGACTTACGCATCTTGGAAACAAAAAAAACCCTAGAAACAAGTATGGCGGCAGAAATCCTTTTTTTTAACGATTTAGTTTTTTCTAGCTTGATTCTTCATGAAACCATATAACAATTCGTGTTTTGGTCTAAACACTTTTTTTTATTTGGTTAATTGGGGACATCTATTAGGTGTCTCGTACGTTTAATTCTTGTCATCTATTGTTTCTTGTCGGTTCTTTTCCTATATTAATACCGACTGAGGGTGACGTGGTTCTCTTTGTGATAATTGGTTAATTGTTCGCTTGTGATAATAACTGGTCGTTGGTGATTCGATTGATTCGTGGGTGTCTCGTTTTTTCAGGGTTTTTTTTAGGGTTTAGTGGTTGAGTTCGGTTTAGGGTTTCTTTGTTACTGGTCTGCATGGAGTCGGTGAATTCTAAAGAAGACGAGGTTACTAATGTTGCCACTATCAATGGTATGCAACAGTGTACCTTGTCGGAAGTTTTGTTGTTGCTAGGGGTTACGTTGAACACGGTTCAAGAGGTAGGTGCGTTTGCTTATGAGATTAAGATGAAACATGGTTGCTGGTCTTTGGTGTCGGCTGTGCGATCGAAGGAGATCATTGACTTGCTGTGTAAGTATGAGGCGGAGATTCTAGCTAAAGATAAAATATTGCAGTCGATTTCGTCATCTCCTCTTGGTCAGTTCGTTACTAAAAGACAACCTAGTGGAGTCCCACTACCGAGTACGGTTGACATTGGTGACAATTTTATAAGCATGTCAACTCCGATGGTTTCTAAACTATTGGATGCTGAGGTTGACGGGGTTGAGCCACCTGTGAATACGAGTAAGGTTGATGATGTATTCTGGTCTCACCCATTGAATACTTCTAATACGTATGCAGGTGTTATGGCCCCGAAACCTAATGGAAGTTCTGAGTTTGGACAGCGTGTGGCTGATAAGGTGTTCGATGGTGTCAATATTTCTATACCGAGAAAGGTTGTGGCTAAAATGAATTCTAGGTATGAGAATATGTTATATGGATATTTTATTGGGAAAAGGCTTGCTTTTCCGGTGGTGGAATACTTTGTTAAAAGTAATTGGGCTAAACACGGGATAAGTAAGATTATGATGAATGAGAAAGGGTTTTTCTTTTACAAATTTGATACACTTGCTCGAGTGGAAGCGGTTCTAGAGGGCGGTCAATGGATGATCAAAAACTCACCTATCATTCTTAAGAAATTGTTGGTGAAAACAAGTCCTAAGAAGGAGGAATTAACTAAGTTGTTGGTTTGGGTTAAACTCCATGATATTCCACTACAAGTGTTTGATGAGGTGGGCTTGAGTTTCCTTGCTAGCTATCTTGGCAGACCAGTTATGCTAGATTCTTATACGAGTACTATGTGTAAGGATTCATTGGAGTCCGTTACTGTTGGAATCCCAGCTCTTGAAGGGGATGATTATACGAAAGAATTTATTCAGGTTGAGTATGAGTGGAAGCCTCCACGTTGTGAAACATGTAAGTGTTTTGGTCATACTTTGAGTACTTGCCCTAAAAGATTTGTTGTCGTATCTAAAACTACGGGTGCAACAAATGATGGAGCGAGTAGCTCTAATGTGGATAAAGATGGATTTCAGCAAGTGGTAAACAGAAAACAAAACAACAAAAAGAATAACAATATTATTCCAAGAGGTGTTTCCGTGGCTAAGGGGTTTAATATGACTAAAGAATTTAATTATAAACCGAAAGCTTCGACTTCTGGTTCAAACAATGGAGGACGTTTGAATAAAAAGACGAATTTGGATACTGGTTCCGATAATAATACAAGCTCACTACGAGTTATTGATAAAGGTAAAACTACTGTTGATGTTTCTACTTCAAATGCTTTCTCGGCACTGTCTGGTGGTGAGCAGGAATCGGATGAAGATGAGTTTATAGAAAATATCTACGATGAGTCGCTTAATATTATGAAACCAGCAACAATGGCAAGCACTCCTGATCATAATGTTTTAAATGTTTAGTATCGCCTCGTGGAACATAAGGGGCTTGAACCAGTCCCCTAAACAAAAGGAGGTTCGTCAGGTTGTTAATGAGAATAATCTTAGTGTCTGTGCTGTGCTAGAGTCTCATGTGGATGCTACATGTGTTTTTGATGTTTGCAAGAAAATATGTCGTCGTTGGAAGTGGATGTCTAATAGGGTAATATGTTCTAAAGGTACGCATATTATTCTTGGTTGGAATGATGATAATGTGGATGTTATGGTTTTGTCACTTACGAATCAGGTTATGCATTGTCAAATCAATACTCGTTTGGATAATAGAACATTGTTTTGTTCTTTTGTTTATGCGGATAATGCTTACCAAGATAGACGTGTTTTGTGGAGTAATCTTACTGCTCATGCTTCTTTTATGCGTGATAAACCTTTGGTTGTTCTTGGTGATTTTAATGATGCGCTTAATCTTGAAGATCATTCAGGTGATGGGTATCGTCCTAATATTGCTATGCGTGAATTTAAAGATTGTGTACGGAGTATGGAAGTCACTGATGTTAATGCTACAGGCTTTCATTTCAAATGGAATGATAAGCCACAAGGAGAGGATGGCTGATACACGGCTTTTGACACCCCGTATAAAAATTAAAGATTAAGTTCGTGTTCTTGGTATCTTAACGAATTGATCTTAGCTCTCTATGTGTGACTAGATGATCTTTGGTGAAAAAGAATATTTTTGGGTGGTTTTAAATTTAAATGCAAAGACTTAAAAGTAAATAGGTACTTAAAGTAAATCTAAGTCTAATTAAAATAGAGTGCAAGTATTTAAAACGTGACTGAAATTAAAGGGCACTAAAGTAAAATGACGTAAACTTAAATCTATCTAAGGCAAACTTAAAGTGCGACTAAAACTAAGGCAAATAATCTAAAAGTGCAATTAAATAAAAAGGCAAGTAAAATAAAGCTTGAAGATAAAAATTAAAGATAAAAGCTAATAAGAACCTGAATACAGCTCATTCGGAATAAACCTTCGTTTGGAACAATCACTCGTCCTAAATGTCACCTTTGGTTGAAATGATTCTTCTTCACTTGGAATATTACCAAAATCCTTGATCCGGAACAAATTTGTCTGAATATGTCACTTATCCAAAACAATCCTTCGTTCGGAACTTGCTGATTCGGAACTTGTAAATCTTGCCTTGATTCGGAAGTTTTGGTCACCCCCTGATTCGGAACTTTCCGGATGAAGCTCCTTTATTCGGAACTTTTGGAGTTCCGAATGAAGGCCCTTGGTTCGGAACTTTTGGAATTGGTTCGGAAGTTACTGATTCGGAAGATTCCGAATGAAGAGTCTTGGTTCGGAAGTTTTGACTTCCGAATGAACAAGTTTGGTTCGGAACTTTTGAAGTTCCGAATGAGCAACCTTGGTTCGGAAGTTTTGACTTCCGGATGAAGCTCCTTGATTCGGAACTTTGGACTTCCGAATGAAGCCTTCTATCCTTTCCTTGGTTCGGAACTTTTTCTGGAAACACAGAAACAAAGCAAAACTCTTCCGAAGAACAAGGAAGATGAGTACCAGCAGTTATAAACACAAATTAAGCAAAATCAACACAACGAATTAATAAAAATAGTAACGAATCAACAAATAACATCAACAAACAATCAAAAACATGAAATCAAACAACTTTTACCACAATAATCAACAACTACTTAGATCAAAATAAAGCATGAACATGAACATAACATAAACTTCATGAATCAAAGAATAAGAAAGGTAGATAAGAGATTGACAAGATAAAGTAAAGATTGACAAAAATTAAATGAAAACTTACTTGAAATTAAATGAATTTAAGGTGCGAGACAAGGTAATTAAATTGACAATTAATGTAAATGACAAATATTTAAATGGTGGAAGAACTAGTGTCACCCTAGCCAACAAGAGTGAAATGATAACTATCCTAATCTATATATAGGGGAGGATTAAGGAAGCTTCCTCCCCTCTTTCCTTTCTTCTTAATTACAAGTTTAAGTCCCTCCTTTTATTAATCTTTATTAATTACGTACTTAGTCCTTTTCTTCTAATCTTCTTTAATCTTGGACTTAAGGGACTTTTGACTTCGGGATTTCTTTTGAACTCGTCTTTAAATTCTTCAATAAAATAGACTTGAATTCTTCGGCTTTTGATAAACTTCCGTCTTTTGACTTTTTCTTCGATAAATCTTCAGAATTGGTCGTGGACTTCCGTTCTTTTTGCACTCTTAACTTCTTGACTTCGTCTTTCATCCTTTTCTTCAATAAAAGTCCGTAAATGCCCGTGAATGTCCGTGTTTTCTCCACTTTTCATAATTTCATCCTAAATTACAACAAAAACACAAACCACGCATAATTCCGACATAAAAGACATAAAATACACGTTTAGGTCCGGTTATTATTGTAATTAAGTGGTAGAAAAGATGGGTGTTTACACACCTATCAAATCCCCTACACTTGACCATTGCAATGTCCTCATGCAATGCATTAGTTACAAAGCAAGATTACACTTTTCATCATAATCAATCCACGTTGGCCTTTATTAAAGAGATAGAAAATTGAAATCATACAAAACAAAGAAATCAAAAGCATACCTTGGGTTTTGAAAATGTTATGAATAATCATCATCCTCAAGTTTTCACTTTCTCCAAACCAAGCTTAAAAACGAGATCATTGTTATTATAAGTTAGTAAACTAACACGAACTCATGTGGGCCAATTACTCACTTAGACTCCCTTATTCCTAGGTGTATCTCTTATATTTCATTATTTGTCTTGAATGATCACGAAGATGCATTGTTTGACTTATTTCGATAGTTATTTAGTCTGAAAATAAAGTGCACGATTTAATCAATAGTTAGCTAAAGGACCAAATCTTTTAAAACTGTTTCTCGGGATATCAGAAAGTTCATATCTTGGCATAACTTGGTTCGCGATTTGAGACCTTTCTCGGGCCGATATCTGGCAGCGACTTCATACTTCAAATCTTGAGAGACGTTCATGAAATAATGGTCTTCTCTTCATAATTGGAATTTCTTTTCTTGAAGTTTTGAGAGATTCATACTTGGACCACGACTTCTTCATTTTTCTCCAATCTTTATTTTGGACTTTGATATACAACGATCCGCCTCCTTTTATGACTTGGATCTGTTTATCCTCATACCTTGTTAGGGTCTTTTCGGATACACTTATCCATTACTTTTGGGGAGTTTTGCTTTACGTCGTGTGTCTCGATCCTTCATATTGATTTTCGATAAATGATTCTTCACATCACTTTGGATCTTTAGCAACAAAACATAGCCCTCATGCCTTGTTAGGGCCTTTTCGGACTCGCCAATCTTCGCGCCCCGCTTCATAAGTTATGCCTTGGCTATGAACTCTCGTCATTACCGAGCAACTTTTAAACGATCTGGGGCTAGAAGCTAAGTAACTTTTCAAATCGTACAACCTTATTTATTAGCAAATAAATTATTAGCAAGCGATGGGAGAATAGGCTCATAATTAACTCACATAAATTCATGAAAGAATACCGAACTTATAATTGGCTCTATCATCTCTCGTTCTCCACAGTTTAAAATCTCAAGTAATGAGACTCGTGGATACTTAGCCTATTAAATCAAAGTTTTGGGTTTTCGAGTCGCCTATAGGATCTTGCAAATTCTTAGACTCTTTCAAGTTTAGAAATCGCATCTTAAAGTTCCCTTGATAAACGACTCTCTAGGATCAATTATAGGAACTTGCGAAAAGTTCTTGTTCTTAACCCGTGAGAGTTAAGACTTTCGCGTTTTATAGCTCCCTATATAAAAGCCTAGCAAAACTTAACTTAAACACGTTAAGGATACTAGCTAGAGTAAACTCGGATTGAGTCAAAAGATTCACAACGTTTGAAAATTAAAACCACTTATTAAACATTTATTCTAGCGGAGAAATAAAATAACTATACAAAGATAACAACTAATAGGCCAAAATAGATCAAAAATTTTGAAAAATGTCGAAAAATTGATTTTCCGGTTAAAATGAGGACAAAAACAAGGAAAAAACCACTTAACTTCGATAGAAGTCCCCCCTACACTTAAGATAAACATTATCCTCAATGTTTAAGCATGTGGGAGTAAGCTCCCCTACACTTAGGACATTGTGCACGTTGTTTAAATCTTGTTAAGGAAAAGACAACTAAAGAGATTCCTATTTTAATATTGAGTAAATATAAAATAGTGAATCGAAAAGAGTTTAGGATAGAACCGGGAAGAAGTAGAACACGGAATCACGGGTCGTCAAGAATCATCAAGAGTGGATCATTGAAGCTCGAATCCCTGATTAAGAAGTCAGGAGAGGAAATAGCAATCCAAAGGGGTCCCCCCTACACTTATGGTAAAGAAAGCGGAAAGATAGATGCATGAGTTGCCTCCCAAGAAGCGCTTGGTTTTTGTTAACCGAGTCGTGAGCCTGACTCGACCTTGATCATTAACGGAAGAAGCATAAGACATATCCACCAGGATCAAAGACATAGTTTTCATCCATCAATAAGAACGAGCTTAAGGCGAACAAGGAAAGCCAAAAGAGAAATGGCAAGGTTCCCTTAAGCAGTGATGGAGCACAGTAGAAGCAAGGATGAAGTGGTGCAAGCATGTCTTCAATGGGTCCAAAGATTTTTCCTTTTATTTCATCAGGTGGATACTGAGATGGCTTAAAGACTTCAACACCGGGATCGAACACCTTTTCCTTTAGGGGAAAATAGCACTCAGGCTCAGCCGAGTGTGAAGAATATCCGCAAAGAAGCACAACCTCGTCCTCAGAAGTGGGACAAAGAGGTGTCAAATCATACGTGCAACGGATTTCGGTGTCGACCGGTTTCTTCTCCTTTGACAAAATGCTCTTCAAATCCAAAGTAGGATCAAGACGATAATCTTCAAAGTCAAAAGGAGGAGCATCACTCTCATGAGGGAAGTATGTGTTGAGAAATTCAGAGAAATCTTCCTCAAATGAATAGTCGTCCAAAGTAGGATCGAGTGATGGTGGAGGATCTTCATCATGTGAAGAATCGCTCGATAGAGTATCAGCCTCATCGAAATCATCGAAAGTGGGCAGCTCGGGATACTCAGAAGTACAATCAAAATCATCCGAATCTGAGCTAGAATCATCATCATCATAAGCATCGAAGACCGGTTGAGAATCATAAATGAGAGAAGCGTCCAAAGTAGAGTGAGAATCATCCACATCATCATTAAAAAGTGGATAATCAGTGGAAGACTCGAATAGAGGATTGTCATAGACGGTAAAGTCATCGAGCACATTTATCATATTCACTGATTCTCGGCTTCCAAAGGATTTTCCTGTAAGCTTCCCCATTTTAAAAACTTTAGAATCATCCCCGACTCGTAAGATTAACTCACCTTCGGCCACATCTATTAAAGCACGTCCGGTTCTCAAGAATGGCCGACCAAGTATTAGAGGAATACGAGGGTCCATTTCATAATCAACTACGACAAAATCGACCGGGAAAGTAAATGTGCCAACTTTAAGAAACACATCTTCGGCTATACCAACGGGGTAAGTGAGAGTGCGGTTTGCAAGTTCGAGAGTCATCTTTGTTGGAATGAGGTCGGGCAATGATAGTGTTTTCCAAACACTCAGTGGCATCAAATTAATACTAGCCCCGAGATCAGCAAGGGCAGTAAATTCTTCAGTTTTGTTGAACACGCAAGGCAACACAAAATGACCGGGATCTCCAAGCTTTTTCGGAAGTTCTCTAAGAAGGACTGCAGAGCAGTTTTCATTTAATCGTGTGTTGGCGAGTTCAATCAGCTTCTCCTTCTTGCTAAGCAATTCCTTGAATGCTTTGACAAATTTCGGCATGTGGCAAAGTGCTTCAACAAGGCTAATGTTGATGGTCATTTTAGATAGCATATCCACATATTTCATTACATTGCAGTCATTCTTGGTTAGCTCGTTGGTCTTGCCTATGCGAGAAGGGTATGGAATTCTAGGTTGATAAGGGTTAGGTGGAGGTATAGTTGGTGAAGGTTGTGATGTTGAAGGGTCCTTCCGAGATACATCGTCATGACGAGGCGGAGACGGTAATGGTGTGCTATCACTAAGTGTAAGAGGAGTAGGGATACATGGTGGTGGAGGAGGTGTAGATAATGGTGGTGAATCAGGTGGATTGACAATGGTAATTCCACTACGCGTAGTTATAGCACTCACATTAGCTCGCGGATTGGTGACGGTGTTTGAAGGTTGAGAACCCGAGGAAGAAGAAGGTTGAGCTTCGGGCAAGAAACTAGCCAATAGATTCTTTAATTCAGTTGTTTGAGTGATGAAGGAGGATTGAAGGTTTTCACGAACCTCGGTTCTGATGTCATTACCTTGCTTCAAGATATCTCCTTTCAAATTGATTATTTGGCTCTGTAGATTCTTGATTTGCTCACCTTGAGTTCTCATGATGGTGTCAACATCGGGATTAATGGGTGGGTGTTGTTGGGTGGGTGGTTGATAAGGGTTAGAAGCACGAGGTGGGATTTGGTTTCTTCTATTGTAGTTGTTGGCGGGGTTTTGATTTTGAGGAGAAAAACCGGGTGAAAGGTAATTGTTTGAACGGTAGCTCAGCAGGTTTCTATCCCCTTGTTGTCTAGCTTGGTAATTTTCCGGTGAATAATTACCGTAAGCTGCATACACATTTTCCGGATTTCCTTGTGTCGAAGGACAATCGGTGTATGAGTGAGGACCGCCACATGTTTCACAAGGATTAGCGACCGCTTTAACTTGTTGTTGTTGGTTTGAAGCGAGAAGCGTAATACTTTTGCTTATTTCAGCCATCATGCGGGTGAGTTCGGTCATCTCAGGGTTTGCTGAGGTAGAGGAAACATTGACTCTCGTGTTGTTTCTAGAAGAAGCAGAGGAATCCCAGTTCTTATGATGAGTAGTCATGTTCTCTATTAACTCTATACACTCCTCGGGTCTCCTTTTCATGAATGTGCCACCGGCGGCTGCATTAATCGTATCACGATCTCGAAAAGTCAATCCGTTGTAGAAAGTATCGATCAAGGTGACCGGAAGCATGTTGTGGTTTGGACAACGGTCGATCAAGACATTATATCTCTCCCAAGCGTCGAAAAGAGATTCATCAGGGTCTTGCATGAAACCGCTGATCTGATTGCGAAGGCTTGTGACCATGGATGGTGGAAAGTAGCGCGAAAGAAAGCGTTGAGTCATGTCATCCCAAGTGTGAATAGAATTTTTCGGGAGACGATCAAACCATTTCTCGGCATGATGCGATAAAGTATGTGGGAAGAGTTGTAGGCGGAGTACATCCATTGTGGCCCCAGGCAACTTCATGCTTTGGGTGATTGTAATGAACTTGTCGAGGTGTTTGTTGGCATCATCATCAGGCACTCCTCTAAATGGGTTTGTTTGTACTTGCTGAATCATGTGGTGCTTCAACGAAAACTCAGGAGCGTTGATTTGCATCGGCGCAATCGGTCCTCCTCGTCCAAACATTGTTGGTTGACAAAGTTCCTCCATGGTCCGAAGATCGGGCGGTGGAAGAGCATTGTTGTTATTATTATTATTCAGGTTCGGTGGAATGTTGTTGTTGTTAACACCTGCCATATCTAAATCTTCTTGAGGCTCGGGCTCTTGATAATTAGAAGATCTAGTACGCATATACCTGAAAATGCAAAAGAAAAAGAAACCAAACACAAAGACAATATATATACACAAGAAAGATAAAATCTTTTTGGATTTTTGAAATTTTTAATTTTTATGGTTTTTGAATTTTTTAGGCAAGAAAATTAACGTTCACAAGTGAACGGATCCCAAAAAGCAACGTGTCTAGCACAGAAAACTGTTGATCTTAACGAAAAGAGCCGGCAGCGACGCCATTTGATACACGGCTTTTGACACCCCGTATAAAAATTAAAGATTAAGTTCGTGTTCTCGGTATCTTAACGAATTGATCTTAGCTCTCTATGTGTGACTAGATGATCTTTGGTGAAAAAGAATATTTTTGGGTGGTTTTAAATTTAAATGCAAAGACTTAAAAGTAAATAGGTACTTAAAGTAAATCTAAGTCTAATTAAAATAGAGTGCAAGTATTTAAAACGTGACTGAAATTAAAGGGCACTAAAGTAAAATGACGTAAACTTAAATCTATCTAAGGCAAACTTAAAGTGCGACTAAAACTAAGGCAAATAATCTAAAAGTGCAATTAAATAAAAAGGCAAGTAAAATAAAGCTTGAAGATAAAAATTAAAGATAAAAGCTAATAAGAACCTGAATACAGCTCATTCGGAATAAACCTTCGTTTGGAACAATCACTCGTCCTAAATGTCACCTTTGGTTGAAATGATTCTTCTTCACTTGGAATATTACCAAAATCCTTGATCCGGAACAAATTTGTCTGAATATGTCACTTATCCAAAACAATCCTTCGTTCGGAAGTTGCTGATTCGGAACTTGTAAATCTTGCCTTGATTCGGAAGTTTTGGTCACCCCCTGATTCGGAACTTTCCGGATGAAGCTCCTTTATTCGGAACTTTTGGAGTTCCGAATGAAGGCCCTTGGTTCGGAACTTTTGGAATTGGTTCGGAAGTTACTGATTCGGAAGATTCCGAATGAAGAGTCTTGGTTCGGAAGTTTTGACTTCCGAATGAACAAGTTTGGTTCGGAACTTTTGAAGTTCCGAATGAGCAACCTTGGTTCGGAAGTTTTGACTTCCGGATGAAGCTCCTTGATTCGGAACTTTGGACTTCCGAATGAAGCCTTCTATCCTTTCCTTGGTTCGGAACTTTTTCTGGAAACACAAAAACAAAGCAAAACTCTTCCGAAGAACAAGGAAGATGAGTACCAGCAGTTATAAACACAAATTAAGCAAAATCAACACAACGAATTAATAAAAATAGTAACGAATCAACAAATAACATCAACAAACAATCAAAAACATGAAATGAAACAACTTTTACCACAATAATCAACAACCACTTAGATCAAAATAAAGCATGAACATGAACATAACATAAACTTCATGAATCAAAGAATAAGAAAGGTAGATAAGAGATTGACAAGATAAAGTAAAGATTGACAAAAATTAAATGAAAACTTACTTGAAATTAAATGAATTTAAGGTGCGAGACAAGGTAATTAAATTGACAATTAATGTAAATGACAAATATTTAAATGGTGGAAGAACTAGTGTCACCCTAGCCAACAAGAGTGAAATGATAACTATCCTAATCTATATATAGGGGAGGATTAAGGAAGCTTCCTCCCCTCTTTCCTTTCTTCTTAATTACAAGTTTAAGTCCCTCCTTTTATTAATCTTTATTAATTGCGTACTTAGTCCTTTTCTTCTAATCTTCTTTAATCTTGGACTTAAGGGACTTTTGACTTCGGGATTTCTTTTGAACTCGTCTTTAAATTCTTCAATAAAATAGACTTGAATTCTTCGGCTTTTGATAAACTTCCGTCTTTTGACTTTTTCTTCGATAAATCTTCAGAATTGGTCGTGGACTTCCGTTCTTTTTGCACTCTTAACTTCTTGACTTCGTCTTTCATCCTTTTCTTCAATAAAAGTCCGTAAATGCCCGTGAATGTCCGTGTTTTCTCCACTTTTCATAATTTCATCCTAAATTACAACAAAAACACAAACCACGCATAATTCCGACATAAAAGACATAAAATACACGTTTAGGTCCGGTTATTATTGTAATTAAGTGGTAGAAAAGATGGGTGTTTACACACCTATCAATGGCATACTTAAAAAGATTGATAGAATTATGTCTAATACGATGTTTATGGATGAGTTTCCTGGTTCTTTTGCTATCTTTCAGCCTTATCGGATATCGGATCACTCCCCATGTGTGCTTCGTTTACCTACGGTGTCTAAACCTAAACCTAAGCCTTTTAAATTTTGTAATTTTCTTGTTCATAAGGACAGGTTTCAGGAGATCGTTACGAATGGCTGGAATTTGGAGGTTCATGGTTGTGCAATGTTTCAAATGGTTAAAAGGCTTAAGGGTCTTAAAACAACGTTTCGGAAACTGTTGCATGATCAAGGTAATTTGCATACGCGTGTCAATCTGCTTCGTGATGAATTAGATGAGGTTCAAAAAGCCATTGATCTAAATCCATCTAATTCGTCAATTCGGGAGGATCATGCTCATTTATTACTTGCGTTCAAGGAAGCTGTTCTGGATGAGTAACGTTTTTTGAGGTAGAAATCTAAGATCCAGTGGTTGGAAGCGTGGGATTCTAATTCTACGTATTTTCATAACATTGTCAAAAGTAAAAATGCTCGAAAAAGGATTGATATGGTTAAGGATATGTCTAATGTGGTTCATGAAGCTGGAGCGGTTTCGACTGCATTTGTTTCTTATTATGAGAATTTCCTTGGCATGGAAGGTATTACTATTCCTCTTGATACTCATAATCTGTTTACTAATACTCTTGATGGTTCCAAGGCGTTGTCCATGATTCGGTTGGTGTCTGCTGAGGAGATAAAAATTGCATTGTTTTCAATGTGTGATGATAAATCTCTGGGTCCTAATGGTTACACTGCTGCCTTTTTCAAAAAGGCGTGGGATACGGTGGGTGATACTTTCACGTGTGCTATTCAGGATTTTTTTCGTAATGGTAAATTGCTTCGGGAAGTTAATCATACTATTATTGCTTTAATCCCTAAGGTTTCTACGCCGAGTACTATTAATGATTATCGTCCTATATCATGTTGTAATGTCAGTTTTAAATGTATTAGCAAAATTATTGCTAATCGCATTAAAGGTGACCTTGGTGATTTAGTGAGTGTTAATCAATCTGCGTTTGTCCCGGGAAGAAGGATTTCGGATAATATTCTCCTTATGCAAGAGTTAATGAGAAATTACCATCGTCAATTTGGCCCACCTAGATGTTCGTTTAAGATTGACATTCAGAAAGCTTATGATACGGTGGATTGGGGTTTTCTTCGAGGTATTCTTGTTGGGTTTGGTTTTCATCCAACTATGATCAATTGGATAATGATTTGTGTTTCTACCACATCTTATTCGGTCTGTATTAATGGTAATTTGTATGGTTGGTTTAATGGTGAACGGGGGCTGCGACAAGGGGATCCTTTATCTCCTTATTTGTTTACTCTTGTTATGGAAGTTTTAACTCTCATGTTACAAAGAAAGGTGGCTGTCGCTGCGGATTTTCGTTATCATCATCATTGTGAGAAGCAGAGGTTAGTAAATCTTTGTTTTGTTGATGATTTGTTCTTATTCGCTAGGGGTCATCTGGATTCTGTCTCTGTTATATTGGATACTTTGGAGGAGTTCAAGAATGCCTCTGGGTTGGTGCTTAGTATTCCTAAGAGTATTGCTTATTTTTGTAATGTGCCTAGTGGGATTAAATCTAGTATTCTTACTCTCACGCCATTTGCGGAAGGAACTTTACCTATTAGATACCTTGGTGTTCCCCTTATTTCCTCATGGATTCGGTATCGTGATTGTAAAATTTTGGTTGAGAAGCTTGAAAATAGGGTTAATGATTGGCAGAATAAGTTTCTTTCTCTTGCAGGGAGAGTGAAACTTATTCGTTCTGTTCTTTCGTCAATGCATATTTACTGGGCGTCTGTATTTATTCTTCCTGCTAGAGTTATCTATGAGCTTGAGCAGATTATGCGTGGTTTCTTGTGGTGTCAAGGAGAGATGAAGCGGGGTAAAGCTAAAGTAGACTGGAACACTGTTTGTAAGCCTCTGATTGAAGGTGGTCTGGGTATACGTAGGTTGGATGAATTTAACGCAACTCTAATGACGTCGCATGTATGGAGTATTCTTTCTAAAATAGAGTCTCTATGGGTGCGTTGGATTTATGATTATAAATTGAAAGATAGAAGTTTCTGGGATGTTCCATGTATTGGTGATGTTAGTTGGAGTTGGAGTTGGCGTAAGCTTCTTCAGCTTCGGAGTATTATTCGACCGTTTTTTGGCACCAAATTCATGATGGTAGAGATACTTCTATGTGGTTTGATAAATGGGCTGATGAATGCCCAATTCGGGATACTATTTCTGTTAGACATATTAATCGTTCAGGTTTTGCTTTATCGGACAAGGTAAGGGATCTTATTATGAATAGAGCATGGAGATGGCCGTTGGAATGGTATGATCGATTCCCGAATATTGTTTCTATACTGGTTCCAATGCTTAGTGATAATCGTAGTGATAATATGGTTTGGCGGGACTATAATGGGATTAATCGGCCGTTTTCTGTGGTTGTCGCATGGGAGTCTATACGGATGAGGTCGACTAATGTTACTTGGTTTCATGTCGTTTGGTTCCCGTAGTGTATTCCGAGACATGCGATTCATATGTGTTTTGTTCTGAAGCAGAAATTGAAAACGCAAGACCGCCTTAAGCAATGGGATGTTGGGCCTCATGTTGATCTTTCGTTGCTTAAGTGCCCCTTGTGTAATCAGGTCCCTGACTCGCATAATCATCTTTTCTTTGAGTGTTCTTATTCTACACAGGTTTGGTTACAATTGCGTGGGAGGTGTGGTATGCACAATATTTCTCCGCGAATGATTGATATTGTGGTGTTTATTAGACCCTTAGCTAAGGGGTGTTCAGTTGTTAGTATCATTGCTCGGGTTGTGTTAGCAGCTTTCATTTGGAGAGAGCGAAATAATAGGCTTTTTAACAAGAAGTATTTGACGGTTGCTAAGCTTGTGACTTCAGTTTGTGATACGGTTCGGCTCAAGCTTCTCACTTTTAAATTCAAGAAGATTTCTTTAGTGTCTCTAATGATTCTTGAAGATTGGAAAATCCCTAAGGTGTGTATTGATCCTGATGGGAGTGCTGGGTAAGGGTCGTACTCTTTTTCCCTTTGCAGGGTTTTTCCCATTGGGTTTTTCTCGTAAAGGTTTTTTAAGGAGGCGGCCTTACTTGGATCTTTTGCTCTCTTTATGTTGCTGCTGGTATGGTGCGTTGGTCGCATGGTTTCAAGAATTTTTCTTGTTGGCTTTTGCTAATGTTGCTTTTATGTCTATTAGTAGAAGTATGTATTAGGTTTTGGTGTTTTATTTCCTTCTGTTAACAAGCTGCCTGTAGCTTGTGGTTAATGTGGTATCTTAGCCACATTCCTTTGTACTTCAACATTTTTTTGGTTAATATATTTACCGGGGCAACCCTTTACCAAAAAAAAAGACTTATGTTAATACCATCAGACGTCCAAATCAACAAACTTCTCTCTCTGCTACATACGTCATCTAGGTTTGTAACTGTCTCACATCTTCATATGTATAAAAAAGATTTGCTACCGTTCTTTTGCATCAAAACCTAAGATATCGTAACAGCAACATAGTATTCCTTTTTCTTCAATTCACGATCTAGGGTTTCATGGAAACATAAATCTTAAAACGAAAATCTTTTAAGAACATCACAACTTCAGTATTATAATCATAGCAGCCATAAGATCATGATTCTAGGGTTCATTGTTGGAAATACATTTTTACGTATTTAGAAAGGATCGGTCACTCCAATGATATATTCAAGTATTAGGCTCGTGATCCAGTATGTAAACAGTATAGCCCATATAGCCCACATGTAGGGTGGGCTATATATACCCCCTCCTAGCATGTTAGGAGGGGTTGGTCATTATTCATTTCACAATTTCATTTATCAAATATCTCTTTCTCTCTCTACATCTCCTTTCCTCTCCTTTCTCTCTCTAGTTCATATCAAGATCTTCATCTATCCCTCTCTCTATTTAGATAAATCAAACACATATACAATCCTAAGAAACTATGATTCTACAATTGGTATCAAGAGCTATGGTTGAATCTTTGGATTTGTGTGTTTTGATTTATTGATTTGGTAGTCAAATTTTTTTTTATCCTACTGTTTTTTGTCTCAAATCTGGTATAATTTTCTATTGTTTTTATCCTACTATTTTTTATCTAAACACTTTTTCTTGTCTCAAGTATTGTTTCTTTTTGTCTCAATCTGTGTCCCAGTTTTATCACTTTTTGTCTTCATCAACTTCATCAACTTTCATAAACTTTTTGTCTACATCTGGTCTCAGTATCAAAATTTGTGTATTCCGGATAAGAAGTTTTGGCTTGATTCCGGATAAGAAGTTAGGCATATTCCGGATAAGAGCTTAATACGTATTTCGGATAAGCTTTAGAACACGTATTCCGTATAAGCCTTCGAACACGTATTCCGGATAAGCCTTAGAACATGTATTCCGGATAAGCCTTTGAACACGTATTCCGGATAAGCCTTAGAACACGTATTCCGGATAAGCCTTCGAACAGTATTCTGGATTAGCCTTAGAACATGTATTCCGGATAAGCCTTCGAACACGTATTTCAGATAAGCCTTAGAACACGTATTCCAGATAACAGAAAATGTATTCCGGATAAGACTCTACAAATCCGCCTACGACTCAACACATCAAGATTCAAACAAAACAGTCATCAAACAAGACTCTGTCTCGAACTCAACATCGACAAGACCAACACGACGTCAAACAAAATCAAGACTCCACACTAGACTCGACTGAACCTGACTCAAGACACAACTCTTGACTCAAAACTCAACACACAACTCTTGACTCAAAACTCAACCAACAAGCCTCGACAAGACTCACACCCTCGACAACTGATTTGATTTGATTTATCGTCACAAACTCACCCTCAACTCCCACACACCACACCCACCCTCGACTCGAACACAAAACACCCACACACACACTCCTTAAAATTATTTGTGGTCACTCTCTCTACACACACACTCAACGCTCAACGACACAACAAAATAAAAAAAGATCTCAGTCATTCAAAAACTATCATCGATCAAACCAAAAATAACACCTACCCGAGACCCCTTTTCGAATCTTGAAGATTGAGAGTGCTTAAGCCTCGTGGTATTTAATAGATTTGATTCACCTTAGGCTATATTAATTCATAGGATTTCTTGTTTGCAGCCAAGAAATGAATTAAAGGGGTAATAGTAGTTTAGATTAATGGGATGAAGGTTGTGATTGATTGATTGATGGGTCAAAGACAAAAAGGGAGAGATAATAAGGTTGGGAGTAATCTGGATTAAAGAGAATATTTAGGTAACTCGGTGGAGACAAGTTTTTGGGAGTAATCAGGATTTGAGGTGGTATTTGGATGAAGAAGAAGGAGGTTTCTATATAGGGCGGATATTTAAGAGGAAGAAGGATTTAAGAAGATGGAGGTTTCTATGTGCATGTGTGGTGGCTGTGAGATTGGTATACAATAAGAGATAGATTTGGTGAATGAGATAGACGGAGGAGTTTTATATTTGGTTTTGTAGGCGGAGGTTTCTAGGAGAAAACAAAGCGTACACACGCATCAAAGCGTACACACATATACCTCACGCATCAACACCTGTACTTCCCTTTCATATATCTACCCTCAATTTGATAAATTTTCAACTACACATATAGCTCAGTCAACGCAAATAAAGTGATAAATATAAGAGGAGAAAACAAAGTTTTGGTCCCCCGATTATTTATCAATTTAATTTGGACAGGGTGGTTTAACTTTTATTGGGCCATGGTTTTATTTGCATAAGTAGTGGATCGGGTACTAATTTGGATTATATCTTGCAACATTTGGGCCGAGTGACAAGTGACAAGTTTTAGGATTGGTTAGATATTTTATACCTAATTTTTAGGATTGGTTTATGATAAATTTTTCGACAGAAGTGACAAGTTTTGAAGACAAACATCGGGACAAAATGATAAAATTTATTTGACGAGACCCAGAAAAATTGGATATAAATTGTCAAGTTGATCACTATAGTAACTGAAGGTTGGTTTAATTTGTTTACGGGCTTTATTTTTTTTGGAGTAAGCTGAGTTTGAATTGGACTCAGTTTTTGTTTTATCAACGTTTGAACCGACAACAAATAATTGAGCTGAGAAAAGAGTTATATCACCAAACGAGGATTTTAAGAGTTATTTACGGATCTTTCGTTCATTTTGTCATATCCCGTAAATTTCAATTTCTAAGTTTCTTCGCGAACTGTAAAATCCCGAAATCAACAACGACCACAATTATTTGTCATCAAACTTTCAATGGATTAGTTGTATTCGACATTTCAAGAGGGAGACTCACATCAAATGCAAGACAACGCTAGAGAAAGTGGCATCACGTCATTTCAACTACTTCAGTCTCATCTTGTGACTCTTTCATGGATTCAAGGAGGGAGCGAATTTGTGACACTCTTTGGTCAAGATCGTTATATATTCATTGATTCAATTCTTCTCACCTTGAACCAACTAGCTGAGCAACTTCACAGCGCAGACTTTAATCATTCTGCATCAGAATCTGCATATCAAGCTCTCGTGACACAACTCACGCCTTTCCTCCAATTCAATATCATCAAGTCTGAAAGTTCAGTGATTTGCCAGTCATTTTTTCGAGACACGCATACCGAGCTTCAAGTTTTCCGTGGTACACTATTGAAACTCTTGACATCGGTCTCGTCTTCGATTTATGAAAAATCCCGACTTCAGCAAGCGTGTGATAATGGAGTGCAAGATTCTACGATGCAAGAGGAAAATGGTCATACGACTGACGAGTTGAAGGCTGTTAAAGATTGCAAGGACATTGAATCAACAGTTAAGCATGATATCAGCAACACGTCAGGGAATGTTATTGACATCTCTTATGATGACACCATACCCGTTTACGACGAAGAGCCTACAAACATGGTACACTGTAATGTTGTATATGATATATATGCTGATGAAATGCCGCATATTGAGCATTCTGACCCTAATTATGACAAACATGGGATGGAAAAGAGTAATAACGATACCATTTCTGATTCATCTGATGTGCGTCATAATGGGGGAGAAAGTGTTCAAAATGCTACCAATCATGATAATTGCCTTATGACTATTTCATTAACTGCTTCTAATTTCAAGATTAAAGAGCTTGAAACCATCGTTTCTCAGCAATCAAAAGATCTTGAGGATGCCAAACTTGAATTTTCAAAGAAAACGAACAAATTTGAAACATATTTTAAAAAACTTGAAAAATCAAACGTTGTTCTTGAACAAAAATTGGATCAAACTGTTCTAGATTCTAAAGCTGAAAAGGATAATCTTTTGAAACAAATTAAGTTGCTTGAATCTAAGTTGGCATCCCAAGATGAATTGCTCAAAGAAAATGAGACTTTAAAGGCTCAAGTACAAGAAAAGGTATTTGCTATAGCTACGTTGAAAAACGAATTAAGGAAAACTAAAGGAACTAGTCTGGACACTAAGCTTGAAAACCCACCAATCTTAGGGAAACCGCCTCAAATTCAGTCTGTTAGACAACCGACTGTATTTAGATCCGAGCGACCACAATCCTCGAGACCGCGGTTTGCCTCCCAAGTTGATACGGCTCATATTTCTAGAACAGTCACTCCACCAACTAGGGCCACTGTGACTAAAACAGCTTTTAAAAGACCTAATCACATGATTGCATCTAGTCTCCCTAGACATAGTCCAAAGAACACGTCTCGAACTAGTTCAAATGACGTTCGTCATAAATTCGGTCTAAGGGAAGCTATTCAAAAGACAAAAGTAAGAGATAGGAATTCTAAACCTAGTCAGATGCCTTCTGGATTACCCAACACTGCTAACCGTAGTATGACATATCCTAGGAGCATCAATCAATCATATAGGAATTCTAGATCTTACTCGAACATTAAATATACTACTTGTAAAATATGTAGGAAATGTGTCTTTAAAGCCAATCATGATTCTTTTGTCAAGAAATTACTTAATGGGGTGAACTCCTGTGCTAGACTTAAATCGCAGTGGGTAGCTAAAATCAAACCCATTGGTAAAATGTGGCGCCCGACTGGTAGAACTTTCACTCTTGTAGGAAACGAGTGCCCTTTAACTAGGATAGTCTCTGATTCTACTAAGACTACTAGGGAGGAAATTGAAAAGGATGATACATCACTTAAGCCTGAACTTAAGGTTTTCTATAAAAGGAAACATTTGCCAGCTAAGACAAGTGAATCATCTCCTCAGGTCACCTCTGGCACAAGAAAAGAAACTGTGAATCCCCGCAGGGTTCTAAGATAGATATTGCTAACCCATATAAAAGCATACAAACTTCAACTGAGATTGCAGGTACCAAAGTCAAGGATCAACATAAACAAACCGGTCCGATCTTTATATACCGTTCAACTAAGGACACTCTTAGAGTTTGGTTACTGAAGAAGCTGATATTAGAGAAACAAGTGTCTCAGGGGATTCGCAGTTAAACTTAGTGTACAAGGAATTATAGTCACATCACAAACTGTAACTCGTTCTTCACATAAAGGAAAGTTTATCGCCGATGATAAACTTATCATCACAAACGAGAAATTAAGTTTTCTCGGACACGAGCTTATCCTAAAACTATTCAACGGTTTTAAGCTCGTGTACATGGCTTACATTCAAATTACAGTCTGTGACCCAAACTTCAGAGAAAGGGAAGTTTATCTCTTCAACGATAACTTACCCTCAATACGAGAAATTAAATTTTCTCGGACACGAGTTTATATTTTAACTATTCAACGGTTTTAAGCTCGTGTATATGGCTCATCGTTAAATATCAGACGATGACCCGATCTTCAAATAAAGGAAAGTTTATCGCCGATGATAAACTTATCCTCACTAACGAGAAATTAAATTTTCTCGGACACGAGTTTATATTAAAACTATTCAACGGTTTTAAGCTCGTGTATATGGCTCATCGTTAAATACCAGACGATGACCCGATCTTCAAATATAGGAAAGTTAATCGCCGATGATAAACTTATCCTCACTAACGAGAAATTAAATTTTCTCGGACACGAGTTTATATTAAAACTATTCAACGGTTTTAAGCTCGTGTATATGGCTCATCGTTAAATATCAGACGATGACCCGATCTTCAAATAAAGGAAAGTTTATCGCCGATGATAAATTTATCCTCACTAACGAGAAATTAAATTTTCTCGGACACGAGTTTATATTAAAACTATTCAACGGTTTTAAGCTCGTGTATATGGCTCATCGTTAAATATCAGACGATGACCCGATCTTCAAATAAAGGAAAGTTTATCGCCGATGATAAACTTATCCTCACTAACGAGAAATTAATTTTTCTCGGACACGAGTTTATATTAAAACTATTCAACGGTTTTAAGCTTGTGTATATGGCTCATCGTTACATATCAGACGATGACCTGATCTTCAAATAAAGGAAAGTTTATCCCCGATGATAAACTTATCCTCACTAACAAGAAATTAAATTTTCTCGGACACGAGTTCATATTAAAACTATTAACGGTTTTAAGCTCGTGTATATGGCTCATCGTTAAATGTCAGATGACGAACCGATCTTCAAATAAAAGAAACTTTATCGCCGATGATAAAATTATCTTCATTAGCGAGAAATTAAATTTTCTCGGACACGAGCTTACATTAAAACTATTCAAAAGTTTTAAGCTCGTGTAAGTGGCGTATAATCATATTTCAGATTATGCCCCGGACTTCAAAGAAAGGAAAGTTTATCGCCGATGATAAACTTATCCCTACAACGAGAAATTAATTTTTCTCGGACATGAGTTTATATTAAAAACATTCTAAGTTTTAAAGCTCATGCATAATTACTTACAGATAAATATCAGACTGTAACTCGGATTTCATATTTAGGATAGCTTTTCTTTAAAGATAGCTTATCCTCGTAACGGGAAATTAAATTTTCTCGGTCATGAGCTTGTATTAAAACATTCCAAGTTTTAAGCTCAGAAAGGAAAGTGTATCTTTTAAATAAGAGAACTTTTCTTCATAACGGGAAATTCATCTTTCTCGGTCATGAGCTTTATGTTAAAACATTCAAAAGTTTTTCAAGCTCATGAAAACGACTTCTAAGTAAATGTCAACTTAGGACTCGTTCTTCAGTTAAAAGGAAAGTTTATCGCCGATGATAAACTTATCCTTAACGACAGGAAGTTTACAACTTCTCGGACTTGAGCTCGTTTAATAAGATATTCAACATCTTAAGGTCAAGTAATTGGTTTTCAAAACTTTGAACATAATTTTTCGAGAATTTCTTAAAAGGTTCTTATAAATCTTTCAAAATTGTGTGTTAAAAAACGTTTTGATAAAAAGAGCATGTCTTCTGGAATCGATAATATTTACGATACTAGAAATGTCACTTAATAATGACACGGGGTTGTAAATAAAGTTCGAGCAGAAGTTCAAATGTTTTTAAAACATGCTCAAAATGGCTTGCTATTATTTCTGATAGTAACCCGCTTTTCACATTAAAGTCAAGCATTTCACCGGAAAGCTTTGACTCAACAACGGGAATTAATTTTCTCGGGCATGGTTTACTTTATAACCATGTAAGGGATTGTGTTGACGTAATAAAACAATCTAACATGAATATATGTACGTGTCAGTGCATTTATTTGTTAAAACAAGAGAAATCTTGTTTTTATGAAGTTATCATCTCCACCAACCGTAGCAATTTACTATTGATATCTACATACTCGACGATGCGACTACTCAAATGGCGACTACAGCTCTTTCTATAGAACAGGGTCAACAATTTAGGGGGAGCAATTGTCCAGCGGTCAGAATCTTTGATGCCGAAAGTGCCAAGTTCACATATTGGTGTCAAGACAACGATATCAATCATACACATGGTGTCAAGAGATAACTTCAGATGTGACGAGGCGACCAACATTCGTGAACAAGAACCATGTGATTTTATCATATGATGTTCTCCATCATTCAGGTCCAACCTCGTAAATTGCTAATCTTGTGAATACATTATCATATATGATCTTTGCACGTGATAAATACCTTACACTTGTGTTTAAAAGGTATTTAATTTACGTTTCAAGTATACTCGCATTAATTTGAGGGGGAGCTTGTGTCAATCATTGAGATAATTGGATTTGCATTTTTCTTCCCAAATTTTCTTAAAATTTTATTAAATCAATTGATATTAAAAACATCAATTGGGTTAATATTTTTAATATGGGGGAGAAAATGTGATTTAATAATGAGATCAATCAATTTAATGGTTTGAATTAATGTGCTGGCTCATCCCGACATGTACGAAACGTTTTCGAATATCGTGACATATGTTAAGGGGGAGCAAAATAGATTTGGATATCAAAATGGATTTCATAGTGACATACACTTACCTAAAACATCTCTATTCACGACGGTGAAGATTGTGACGACATAAGGATGGTAGGATAGGTTAAAGTCCAATGATTCTTCTAGAACCAAAGTAATCTTCCCAAGGACATTCCATAGCTAGAAATAGTAGTCCTTAGGAAATATGGAGAAAGATTGTGAATGTAGTTGAATGCCGACCAAGTACTTAAGTTAGCACTGGAACAATCACAACAAGGTGCTAGTTATGACGTATTGGTAAGCATTGAAGGGGTTGAAGAATGAAAAAGAATTATAAAGGTAAAGGGTGTAAAGAAATAAACCCTCCTCACAACCTTAGGCATAAACCGGGTCAATACATATGCTATTGAGATCATTTTTAATGATTCTTGATATTGAAGACAGACATCATGGACCCAGTGATGCAATGCACAACCCATCCCAGCTAACTCATATATCTCTTAAAAGATATTTGTTTTAATCACACGGAGACACCGCATTATCTATTGATTTATTCACTCCGAATAAATTGGTATTGAAATGGTGGCACTCCTCTCCAGCCTGCGATCACTAAAATCCAAAATGCACGATTGAGTCTAGAGCCATTTGAGATCATCAAATATCTCATTAGGACACACTTTCATAATTCCTTACTTCTTCACACACTGTGAAAAGTAAGAAATATCTTAAGAGTCCTACGCAAAATCTTCATGATCTTGCTTGAACATCCGAGTAATACGAAAGTATTTACAATGAATATGGAAATCCTTCTTGAGCGAATATCAAAAAGCTCATGGTAGGTGACTTGTGCGATTCTTTATGAATCAAGCTTGTGATAACTAGAAAGCAACAATGGTTTAATTCTTAACTGAATTTAAACACGTTACAGGCCTCTATGCAATATCTTAGTGATCTTGCCAGAACACTCAGAGTGATACCTTAGTGTTCACAATGATGAGTGGAAATCCTTCTAGTGTTAACCTCAAACGGCACTTGGTAGGTAACTTGCAAGATTCTATACGAATCAAGCTCGTGACAACTGGAAAGCAACGATGGTGCGGTTCTTAATTGAATTTCACTTGTTCCAGGAACATGAATTGACGGCTTCTAATCATGCGGATATTAGTATCCAAATGATTCACTCTTTATGTTCGCAGTCAGCTTTGGACGGTCGAATAAAGAGACCGGGTTTAACCGCGAAATCTTGTCAAGGAGGTTCTTAATTGAAACTACCTGCCACAAGTACGATATTTTATATCGTCCAACGGTCTTCACCGACCAGAGGCAAAATGCTACTGAATTAGAATGAAATGTTCAAAGCCATTTCATCCTTGTATATGTTTTGTTGCTAACTGTCTTATGCAGCGTAACAAGAAGGTGGCATTGCGGTGTACTATCCGAAAAGAAGTCGTCCTTGCATGCTTATACTTTATGAACTTAACTTCAACAAATTCAAGAAAGTCTAAAAGTAAAGACTTCCGCTGTATCAAACTCTGAAGCTTTCAATAATTTATAAAAGTATAAGTATGTGGAACATGAAGTCACGAAGAGGCAAATATCACAAGTGATGAATGCACAAGGTCAAGGCAAGAAAACATGCTCAAGACTAAAGTCAAAGATCTCATCAGCACATTCACAAAAACAAGATCAAAGACTCAAGCATAGCATGCTAGGTTTAAGATTTTGTAAAATGGTGTGACCTACCTTAGGAGGAGATTGTTGGAAATACGTTTTTCCAAGGAAAGTCTCGGTCACATCATTGTTAGCATAGATCACGAGCTATAGACTATTTAGGACATTGTAACTTGGAGCGACCTCCCTTAGGGGGAGATTGTTGGAAATACGTTTTTACGTATTTAGAAAGGATCAGTCACTCCAATGATATATTCAAGTATTAGGCTCGTGATCCAGTATGTAAACAGTATAGCCCATATAGCCCACCTGTAGGGTGGTCTATATATACCCTCTCTTAGCATGTTAGGAGGGGTTGGTCATTATTCATTTCACAGTTTCATTTATCAAATATCTCTTTCTCTCTCTACATCTCCTTTCCTCTCCTTTCTCTCTCTAATTCATATCAAGATCTTCATCTATCCCTCTCTATTTAGATAAATCAAAAACATCTACAATCCTAAGAAACTATGATTCTACATTCATTATTGATTTAAGAATCAACTCACCAAGGCTAGAACAATCACCAAACAGGAACCAGTCGTTCTAGGGTTTATATCTCCAAAACCCTAAAATTCAGATTTTTAGCGACACTAATTCTATCGCAAATCTGTCACAGATCTTGTAAACCGTTGCTAATTTGTCACTAAAACTGTCACGAATTCTGGACAGCGGCTTCATAGAAACGAACACGAACGTATCACCTTGTATCTCCTAGATATCACGAGCCTTAGGTTCTGATACCAATTGCGGAGTCCTATGATCGTTTAGACTCAATGGTAAAAACCATTCTATCTAGGTTAATCATCATTCATATGATAACATAGCGGAATAAGAACAATGATCATGAACAAGGTGTTAACAAAGATGAATTCTCCCAAAGTGCTTGTATTAATAATTAACACAAACAACTCTAGGCATGTATACATTAAATACCATGCATAGAGATCAAAGCTTATTGTAGGTTACATTATGAACGAATGATATATGAAAACCTTCGGGCTATGTCTCTTTAGATAATAGAGACATAGCTTACAAAGAAAGCTAAAGTAATAAAAATACTCCACCGGCTTGTTCTTTTGTAATTTGTACACTTTAGCCCTTGTCTTCTTATTTTATTATTTTTAACGCATCAACTCATAATTTCGACCCAACAGTGACATATAACTAAAAGATAGGGACATGGATTATGATGGAAATCGTTTGGTGGTAAAGCATCTTCTCGTCCGATCGCTTTGGTCTAACGCCTTTGTCTTCGTGTTGTAAGATCTCCAGGTTGTGAACAGCATCAGCATCTCGTAGCGTCTCCAAATAATCAGCAGCATCAACCTTTAGTAACATCTCCAATTTATGAGCGACATCAACATCTTGTAGAATATCAATAAGTAGAATATGCCTGAGATAATTTAGAATCCACCAGCGAATACTCGTGGAGTATTGTAAATGAAATACACCTGGATTACGGTACGTGTATGATGAGATGGCATTTATACATGATCTCATCATTCTTTTCGGGCTTTAAATGCACTAAAATGTCATAAAATACCATATATATGCTTGTGTTTGTTTACTTGTGTGTTTTAGGTATGGATATCGTGAAAAAGACAAAAGATCACAAGAAACAAGGAAAAACGAACACGAGAAACGAAGCCGTACAAAGAACCGGGCCCTAATCATGGAATTTTCATCAAATACCCTTGAAGACTTGAAGACATGCAAGATTGATCATCATTTATTGAAGAAATGACACTTAAAACCCTTGTATATTGATAATTACAAGTTTGGTCCCTTAAGTTTGTCAAAATTACAAAAAGGTCCTTCAACTTTGAAGAAATGGCAAGTTTAGTCCCTCAACAATTCAAAATTGCCAATTATGGTCCCTCAAGAAGTGAAAGACATAATGAAGACCTTAGAAGATCAACTTTGTCCAAGTTCAGCCCTTGAAATACTCAAAATAGCAAGAATAGTCCTTGGAAACATTTTGGAGAAAGTCTTGTGCCAAAATTGCAAAAATGTGAAAGTTATTATCAAAGGGAACAAGGTTTTAGGGCTGGAAACCTTAAAAGCCAAAAATAACAAAACATAAGGACCAAAAGTGGCAACTGAAACATTCAAAAAATAAAAAAAGCGCCTAACACATGTAACTCCCCCAATTTCGGATCAAAGGGAGTACTATTCACCATTTTACCAAGCCCAGAATTTACCCTCACTTATCCATGGTAAATTTCCAATTAAACTCTCACACACTTAATTCACACATGCCAAAACTCAACCCACTCCTAAAAACCTGCATCCCACTCATGTGCACCAAACCCCCAATTCCCCAATCCACCAATCACCTCATTCCTTTGTCCCCAAGTTATGTGACGTGGCAAAATGGACGTCCAAGATGCTATGCTTGCTCACAAAGCAAAATTTAAAGGCCAAGATCAAGAAAGGACAAAATGCACTCAAAACCATTCAAGTGCACATTTGGGAATTTCTTATGTATTAGGGTTTATGTTTTTATGCTTCTAGGATGTTCTATAGGCTCTATAAAAGGAGACCCAAGCTGTGGTGATCCCTTTGTTCCAGTTTCTAGTCTCTCACATGTAATTCCTTTTTAAAGAAATAAAAAGTTTGGTTTTTGAAATATTCAAGTGTAATTCCTTTTTTATTGTTTTTAAAAGATTGTGTGTTGTGAGGAGATTGATTCTGAGTTCCACTTTGTTTTATGGTTAAGTAAGTTTGATTTTTAAAGTTGTTCATAGTTTATGAAATTTGGACAAATTTTGGTAAGAATTTGATCCATTGGATTTGTGATAAGAAGTGTGATTCATTTGGTGTTATAGGGTCTTAAAAACGTTTTAAGAAGATTAAAAAGGTTTTGGAAGAGTTTTAAAAAAAGAGGAAAAAGAATCATATTATATCATATTATTTTTGTTCTTGTTTTCTTTTGATTTGTTTCAAACAGGTTGAAGAAGTGTTGATAAAGGGTCAGCACCAGCCCGGGCTGGTAGGGAGGTGGTTAAGCAACCACTAGGTCCCTTGGATGTAAGGGACCTAAGGTAAATCTCTTTACCTTTGATAAAATCTCATAAAATAGCTTTGTATGATCTTTGTTTGATTCTGAGTTTAAGGATGTTTTAAGTGTTTGATTTGTATGCTTTTGTGTTCACATGCATGTTTGATAGTTTGATAATCAATTTGGTAGCCTTTGGAAGTATTTTGGTGTGTTAATCTTTGTTTTAGAATTTTAAACTGGTGTTTGGCAACAAGTTTTAGCAGGGGAGATAATTTGATTCAAAGTGTTTAAAGGTGTTAAAGTAATTGGTTAAGGTTAAGATAGGTTGCTAGTTGTTGGTAATCTACTTTGGTAAAGTTTTGGAAGCAATTGGTGTGGTTTTAAAGTAAAAAAGGTAAGCATAGAATCTGTTTTCAAAGTCTGCTCACTTTTCCTCAGATTTGGTGCTTAATCTTTTGAAAACCTGTGAGTGATTGTATGATTCTAGGATTTATATTGTTTGAGTTCCATTGTGTGAGTGTGTTTGCTTAATTTTAGGCTTGGTAGTTCACTTGTGTGCTAGATTTTGGTTCCTTAGACCACCAGTCCTAGCTATAATCACCACAGCAACCTGCTATGTGCCTGTGTGCATTTGATTTGTGATACTTGTGCTAATTGGTGTTTGTTTCCTTGTTGTCATTGACTTCTTGTGATCAAAGGATCACAAGAGTGCCATTATTGTCCAATAAGCATCCTCCAAATAAGCCATAGGACCAAGCACCTCTTGGTCCTTTTGAAATCTGTGAAAGCTTGAACACAAGCAAAAAAACCAGGCACGTTATACAAGCTGCGCCGCAAGACCTACTTGTTGCGGCGCAACTGAAGGAGCTACAGATCAAGGTACTCCCGTTTCACTAGTTGCGGCGCATGACACAAGCGTTGCGGCGCAACTAAGTGACAAAAAGGGGGGGATTTCAGGATTCGAACCCTGGTCACCACGTTCACACCACACCACACTCACCACTGCGCCCTGGGGACTTTGACTAATAAGTTTGGTTTCAAACTTTACTTAACCCGTTTTTGGTTTGTTGCTTATTACATAAGCCGTAGCTTTTGAGCTTAATTCCAGCTTATTTATAAGCTACTTTTTGTTCTTTTTATTTTTCATAGAAACTTATTAGGATTGTTGATTTTTCTGAAGTGGTTTCATATTTTTCCCATTTTTAGATTAATTATTAGGATTTAATTAATACCCGGATTTTAGAAAAGCAATAAAAAATACCAAAAATAGTTTTTATTTTTAGGAAAAATAGTTTTTAGTTTTTAAAATATATTTTTGAGGTTTACATCTAATTTTGGTTTCAAAAACATTTATTTTTAATTTTATAATATTTTAAGGTTTTTTATAAACTTTAAAGATTTTTATAAAATTATTAAAAAGGGTTTAGAAGCTATAATTTGTATTTTTCTCTTAGATATATTATTTAGGATTTTTATAATTTTTTTTATTTTAAATTTTAGAAACTTTTTATTTTTAGCATTATTTTATTATTATTTTATTATTATTTTATTATTTAAATTTCAAAATTTTCTTTTTCTTTATTTTTCATTTTTCTTAAGTTCTTTAGCATTAATTAGGATCATTTCCATTTTTAGAATAATTTTTAAGCTTTTAGATTTATTTTTATAATTATTTTAAGTTTAATTAGTTTTTAATTAGTTTAAATCATTTTTAGAGTTTTAAAAATAGTTTTAATAGGTTTTAATTTTTAGAAAATTACTTTTTAGTCTTATAATAATATAAGTTGAGTAATTATTCAATAAAATCATATTTTAGACTTTTGAATTAGTTAAATTTAATTTTAGGGCTTTAATTAGCATTTAAAATTAATTATTTAATTAATAAAAGGTCTTAAAATATCTTTGGTGGATTTTTATCTTTATTTATATTATTTAAGACTTGTTTTTAGCCTTTTTGATATTTTGTTTTTGGTTTTAATAATTTTTAATTTTTGTGGTTTTTCTACGGTCTTACGTTTTCGTCGTAATTTAATTTTCACGTATCCGTCTTTTCTTCTTCTCACCCCCATTCTTCTTAATATTAATCTCAAATAAATACAAGTTAATTCACAACACCAATACCTCCTCGAGAACGAACTCACTTTTAGGGTCATTCACACACGGTTTTCCTAAACCGTCGTGCACGCTTACCCTATTTACGTTCTTTTTCCTAAAAGACGTATTTCTACTACAATCATTTTGGCGCCGCTGCCGGGGAGGTGTGTCGTGTCTTAATTTGGAAAATTTTGTTTTTAATATTATCCAAAAATAGTATTTGTGTTAAGTGGAACTCCTTTAACACGTATTATCGGTTTTCTCGGTTTTTCTTTGTGAATATTATTAATATATTGTATTAAGTATCACAACCAAAATACAATATCTCCAAAAGTGTGAAAACACAACCTTGATTCGGGATTTCATCACTCGATCATTGTATTCGAATCTCAAACAAAAAGAAAAGGCAAAAATAGATAAATACTTTCGAGAAGCTCGATTTTGAAAGATACGAACTATAAGGTGGGTATAAGGCGGGTATTATAAAATATACCCTAAGGAAAAAGGCTCTTAAGTGCTTCGCGCCGCCTCGTTTCCCCGCTTGCTTGTGAGTATTTTGAGATTGAAGGCTAATCGAGGGTTTTGCCGCCCAAAGTATTAATACGTATACTATATTTGCTTGGTTTTCTTTGTGATTAAACCCTCGTGAACAATTTGGTTTTCACCAAAGTTCTAAAGTCATTCGAAGGCGTTCACTCCACGTGATCGTTTTCATTCCTTTGAGGCTTCTTTAATCAAGAGTTTGATTCGAGGAGAGATTTTGTAGATTGTTGTCTACGAAGATACACCAAAATCCAAAAAAATTAAATATCATCAAAAACACAAAAAAATTGAAAATCCACAAAACGACCAAAAAGAATCTTCTTTGCTCACCTCCCATTCTTCGTGAAGTTTATGATCACTCGTAATCAAGCTAAACGAGCTCGTAAACATCTTCAAAAGCAAGCAAATCAAGGATCGTTGATTGTCGAAGAACCTCCAATTGTTGAACCTATTATAGAACAAGAAGTCGTAATGGCTAATCGTACTATGATGGAGTTGCTACAAGCACCCACCGAGGGTTTTGGAGAGGCCATTGTTATTCCCGCCATCCTTGCGGAGAATTTCGAGATTAAGACGGGTTTAATGTCGATGCTACAAGCAAACAAATTTCGAGGTCATGAGAAAGACAACCCGCATTACCATATTAGGAATTTCAACCGTCTCACCGCCACTAGCAAATTCAAAGATGTTCCGCATGACGCCATTAAGATGATGTTGTTTCCATACTCGTTGGATGGACCCGCAAAAATTTGGCTCGAGAAAGAACCGCCAAATTCGATTTTGACATGGGCCGATCTCGTCTCTAAGTTTGTGAACAAGTTTTTTCCACCATCGAAAACAACACACTTAAAGAATGAGATTTCACGATTTGTGCAACGTAACAATGAAAGTTTTTCTATGGCATGGGAACGATTTAAGGAGATGTTACATGAATGTCCTCACCATGATTTTTCGGAATTGCATCAAATCGATACTTTTTATAATGGGCTTAATGATCATGAACGAGATTATTTGAATGCCGCCGCGGGGGGTAATTTTTTGTGTAAGACGACAAATGAGGCTTTACAAATCATTGAGAATCGATCTAAGGTTTATAGCCCTCGTAACACACCGAGTGTTGCCAATATGGGTTCGTCATCGTCATCACAATTGTCTCGTGGAATTAATGCCTTACATGATGAAGCTAATGAGGAAAATCGGTTTTTTGATAGATTTGCTAATCTAATGTCCCATTGGAAGGCTCAAGAAGCTTCCAATTCCGCTTCGGTTAAAGCGGTTGCTAAGAGTTGTTTATCGTGTGGAGGAGCTCATGATTTATCCGAGTGCATTACCGCGGATGGTAACACTTCGAGTGCTTATGTAGCAACGGGAACTTACAACCAAACCGGCCAAGGTTCCCGCCAAAATCAAGCTCCACCAAACCAAAATGCTAACAATTATCGAAACAACAACCAAGGTAATTACCAAGGCAACACACGCAATTACAACAAAGGGAATTATCAAAGTGGGAATGGACAAATCTCTAATCAAAACCAAAACCGTGATTTTCAAAACACTACACAAGGTTTTCAAAATGCTCACACGAAAAATTTGCAAGGAGAATTTTTAGATTATACAAAAGCAAATGATGCTAAATTTGATAATATGCAACGTGAGATGATTAGCTTAAGGTCCGAGTTGAAAAACGAGCTTAAAAATGAACTTGCTAATGAACTTAAAACTCATGCAAATAAGATGGAAGGAAATGTCCAACGTCTTCAACAAAACCAACAAAAGATGGAATTAGGACAACATGAGATTAAGCAAGAGTTATTGAAAGCGGATGCTAGGCAATCAAAATTTGAGGACCGTATGGCTAAGATGTTTGAAGCAATCATGTGTAAGCCCTCTTCTTCGGGTGGTCTTCCTAGTGATACCATTGCAAACCCGAAGGGAGAATTGAAGGTTGTTGCTACACGAAGTGGTAAAACTTTCAAGGAACCAATCTCTCGTCCAAGTACTTCTACGGAGAAGGAAATCGAGAAAGAACCCGAGGTGATGGTCGAAAAGGAGCACATTACAATCCCACGAAGTACCGCTCATACCACACCTACGGTTACACCAATACCAATTGTGGAACCCGAGATTCCAAGGCCGTTGCCTAATGACCTACCCACACCACCCTTACCCTACCCATCGAGACGAAACAAAGAGAAAGCACAAGAAAGGAACAATTATCAATTTGAGCTATTTATGAAAATGTTTCGTGATCTACATTTTAACATAAGTTTTGCCGATGCTTTAATCATGATGCCTCGATTCGCCGCAAACTTCAAAAGTATGCTAAACAACAAAGAAAAGTTACAACAATCGTCTAGTTGTTCATCGGTTTTTCTAAGCCGCATACCACAAAAAGTCGGTGATCCCGGTAAATTTTTGATTCCATGTGCTATACAAGATTTGGAGGAATGCTACGCCTTGGCCGATCTTGGCGCTAGTATTAATTTAATGCCTCTCGAGATTTTCAAATCGCTTTCGCTTCCGGCTCTTACTCCTTCGAACATGTCCATCGAGATGGCCGATCATTCTACGATCATGGCATGTGGAGTAGCCGAGGACGTTTTCGTTAAAGTCGGAAAGTTTTACTATCCCGTTGACTTTATCGTTGTAGACATTCCCATTGATCGAAAAGTTCCTCTCATTTTGGGTCGTTCATTTTTGGATACATCACGAGCACTTATCGATGTTCATGCTCGAAAAATCACCCTTCGTTTCAATGAAGAAGAACTTGTCATCAATGCAACACAAAACTCCAATCTTTCTCATGTATATTCTATTGCAACTTTAAACCATGGTGACTCGACCAATGTCGTTTGCAAAGAATTTTCACCAAGAGTTTTAGGGAATGTCGCCAAAAACAATTTACCATTTCCTCCGCCGGTGGAGGTTATGAGTGCTAAGCCTACAAGGAAGAAACCATCAATACTTGAATCGAAAAATCCTTCACCTTCATTCTTGAAAAGTGTTGATAAGTTGCCGGTTTCTACGGAAGATCTTTCGGATGATGAATATGTTGGCCCCGATGGGGAGGTTTTCTTCGTCGATAAACGTTTTGAGAACTTGCCACTACCAAAACCAAAACGGTTTCAAAATGTGAGAATTTTTAGTGTAACTAACATCGTCCTAGAAACACCGAATATTTTCGACATAATCAACAAGGGTTTTCATAAGGAGAGTTTAAAAGATAAAAAAGGAAAAGATCTTAAATGTGATTTAATTGATTTTTCTACAAATCTAACTCCGTCATCACCGCGTGATTTGAGTGCTACAAACTCGTCTACTCCTTTTGACGATGTTTTGTGTGGTTCTAGTATGGGGGAAGCCCCTTATGTTCCCTCATCCTTGTCCACCGAGGACGAGATATTCGATCCCGGAATTTCATGTAAAGGGAAATCTCGGTCTTCCACCGATGCAATAAATGGAAACTATATCTATTTGCTTGGTGCGAGTCTACCTCGAGTAGCTCAAACGTTTGTCTTACCAATTGTCTCACCCTTCTACTTCTCATCTATTTTCTTCAAACTCTTTGAGTTTATGGCACATGTTGGAGTGGCGTTAAATTGTTTTTTCCATGAAAACGAGAACGCCATCTTCGACCCCGGTATTTTGCATCATTTAAGGACTTAGTCCTTTTTACCGGTTGCTTTTTGGGCCTTGTTTATCATGTAAGCCCCATCAAAAATTGACCATACCATGATATCCCTAAATGTTCATTTTAAGGGGATCGAGTCGAGCTCATGACTCGGTAATCAAAAACGAGGTGCCTCGTGGGGGAGATCCCATGCTTATCTTTATGCTTTTTATGTTCACTAATAAGGGGACTTGTACCCTTCCAACTCGTTGTCTCGTGGTTGTTTGTGATTGTGTTATCTAGATCATCATCATCGTCTACGATTGAAGACTCTCGTGTTCGTTTACGTGAGCCTCCATCGTTCGTTTGAAGAAGTTTTTCACGATTCCATGACATATCCTTTATTGTTCTAACAATTATCTTTTAGCATAATTAATAAACGGCTTTAGATATATTGTTGATCACCCTTTCCATGCTAGATCCTAAGCATTCGACTCTTCGTCTCTAGTATGGGGGTGCTCCACCTTTAGACTCGAAACATTGAGGACAATGTTTACTTTTAGTATGGGGGGGGTGAATAGGTACTTGCTTTGCTACGCCCTCACGGTTTCCAATTTTCAATGTTTTGTTTTGCTAATAAGGCTAAAAATGGCCAAATTTTAAATTTTTTCTTAGTTTTCATAAGTGTTTTTAAGACACGAATGTATATTTTCCGATGGGTAGAATAAGAGTTAATTTTTGACTTGATGGGCATTTGGAGCCCTTTACATTCCTTAACCCGCTCAATTCAAGTTTTGCTAGACTTTTATATAGGGAGCTTTAAAACGCGAAAGTCTTAATTCATTCGGGTTAAGAACAAGAACTTTTCGCAAGTTCCTATAATTGATTCTAGAAAGTCACTTATCAAGGGAACTTTAAAACGCATTCTCTAAACTTGAAAAAGTCCAAGAAAGTGCAAGATCCTATAGGTGGCTTGAAAACCCAAAACTTTGATTTGATATAGTCTTAATGAAAGCTAATCCAAATTTGGCTTAATTTTGACTTGCACGGCTAAGTATTCACGAGTCTCTTTAATTAGAGGTCTTTAAATAGTGAAGAACGAGAAATGATAGAGTTAGACAAGTGATCATGCTAAACGTAGAACATGAAAGTGTTCTTTCAAAAACTCATATGTTTTTAATTGTGGCTTTTTCTTCCCATAAGATCAATGCATTAGGAATAAAATATAATTGCAATAAGTAAGGTCGTACGGTTTGAAAGGTTACTTAGCCTCTAGCGCAAGATCGTTTAAAAGTTGCTCGGGGTTGAATAGAGTTCATAGCCAAGGCATAACTTATTGAAGCGGGACGCGAAGATTGGCGATCATCCAAAAAGGCCCTAACAAGGCATGAGGAGCTCTATTTTTGCTAAAGATCCAAAGATGATGTGAAGTATCATTATTCCAAAATCAATATGAAGGATCGAGACACACGACGAGAAGCTATTACTCCCCTAAAGAATGGAGAAAGTCTATCCAAAAAGACCCTAACAAGGTATGAGGATAAATATATCCAAGTCCGAAAAGGAGGCGGATCGTTGTATATCAAAATCCAAAGTAAAGATTGAAGAAAAATGATGAAGTCGTGGTCCTATATGAAGAATCTCTCAAAAAACGTCAAGTGAAGAAATTCCAATTATATGAAGAGAAGACCATAATTTCAAGAACGTCTTCCCAAGATTTGAAGTATGAAGTACATGCCAAATATCGGTCCGAGAAAGGTCTCAAATCGTGAAACGAGTTATGCCAAGATATGAACTTAAGGAGATACACGAGAAGCCGTTTTAAAAGATTTTGTCCTTCGGCTAACTATTGATCAAATCGTGCTACTTTGCTTTCGGACTAATAACTACTCAAATAAGTCAATATGAATCACTTGTGATCCATGACAAATAGATAAAAAATGCTAGTAACCCATTTCCTTTTATAATAACTAGGATTGCGGGGAGAAAAAGTATTACACAATTTGAACGTATGAGTAGTGTTAGCATTGTGACTTGTACCAACAATGATCTTGTTTTTGCACTTAGCATGGAATGTATGACAATCAAGGATGACGAAATTTACTCTAAGGGACATTAACTTGTTTCTATTCTTTGACCCTAAAAGTCACCTTTTGGTGATGAAAATCATACATTATGTCTTTACACATTCTCGTAGTATGTTGCAAGTCTTTTACTCTTCAATAAAGGTTAATAAAATTGAACTTTGGTGATGCTTAGATACTTTATTCTAGCATTGCGTGAGGGCACGGCAATGGCTTAGTATGGGGGAGTGATGAGATGGCATTTATACATGATCTCATCATTCTTTTCGGGCTTTAAATGCACTAAAATGTCATAAAATACCATATATATGCTTGTGTTTGTTTACTTGTGTGTTTTAGGTATGGATATCGTGAAAAAGACAAAAGATCACAAGAAACAAGGAAAAACGAACACGAGAAACGAAGCCGTACAAAGAACCGGGCCCTAATCATGGAATTTTCATCAAATACCCTTGAAGACTTGAAGACAAGCAAGATTGATCATCATTTATTGAAGAAATGACACTTAAAACCCTTGTATATTGATAATTACAAGTTTGGTCCCTTAAGTTTGTCAAAATTACAAAAAGGTCCTTCAACTTTGAAGAAATGGCAAGTTTAGTCCCTCAACAATTCAAAATTGCCAATTATGGTCCCTCAAGAAGTGAAAGACATAATGAAGACCTTAGAAGATCAACTTTGTCCAAGTTCAGCCCTTGAAATACACAAAATAGCAAGAATAGTCCTTGGAAACATTTTGGAGAAAGTCTTGTGCCAAAATTGCAAAAATGTGAAAGTTATTATCAAAGGGAACAAGGTTTTAGGGCTGGAAACCTTAAAAGCCAAAAATAACAAAACATAAGGACCAAAAGTGGCAACTGAAACATTCAAAAAATAAAAAAAGCGCCTAACACATGTAACTCCCCCAATTTCGGATCAAAGGGAGTACTATTCACCATTTTACCAAGCCCAGAATTTACCCTCACTTATCCATGGTAAATTTCCAATTAAACTCTCACACACTTAATTCACACATGCCAAAACTCAACCCACTCCTAAAAACCTGCATCCCACTCATGTGCACCAAACCCCCAATTCTCCAATCCACCAATCACCTCATTCCTTTGTCCCCAAGTTATGTGACGTGGCAAAATGGACGTCCAAGATGCTATGCTTGCTCACAAAGCAAAATTTAAAGGCCAAGATCAAGAAAGGACAAAATGCACTCAAAACCATTCAAGGGCACATTTGGGAATTTCTTATGTATTAGGGTTTATGTTTTTATGCTTCTAGGATGTTCTATAGGCTCTATAAAAGGAGACCCAAGCTGTGGTGATCCCTTTGTTCCAGTTTCTAGTCTCTCACATGTAATTCCTTTTTAAAGAAATAAAAAGTTTGGTTTTTGAAATATTCAAGTGTAATTCCTTTTTTATTGTTTTTAAAAGATTGTGTGTTGTGAGGAGATTGATTCTGAGTTCCACTTTGTTTTATGGTTAAGTAAGTTTGATTTTTAAAGTTGTTCATAGTTTATGAAATTTGGACAAATTTTGGTAAGAATTTGATCCATTGGATTTGTGATAAGAAGTGTGATTCATTTGGTGTTATAGGGTCTTAAAAACGTTTTAAGAAGATTAAAAAGGTTTTGGAAGAGTTTTAAAAAAAGAGGAAAAAGAATCATATTATATCATATTATTTTTGTTCTTGTTTTCTTTTGATTTGTTTCAAACAGGTTGAAGAAGTGTTGATAAAGGGTCAGCACCAGCCCGGGCTGGTAGGGAGGTGGTTAAGCAACCACTAGGTCCCTTGGATGTAAGGGACCTAAGGTAAATCTCTTTACCTTTGATAAAATCTCATAAAATAGCTTTGTATGATCTTTGTTTGATTCTGAGTTTAAGGATGTTTTAAGTGTTTGATTTGTATGCTTTTGTGTTCACATGCATGTTTGATAGTTTGATAATCAATTTGGTAGCCTTTGGAAGTATTTTGGTGTGTTAATCTTTGTTTTAGAATTTTAAACTGGTGTTTGGCAACAAGTTTTAGCAGGGGAGATAATTTGATTCAAAGTGTTTAAAGGTGTTAAAGTAATTGGTTAAGGTTAAGATAGGTTGCTAGTTGTTGGTAATCTACTTTGGTAAAGTTTTGGAAGCAATTGGTGTGGTTTTAAAGTAAAAAAGGTAAGCATAGAATCTGTTTTCAAAGTCTGCTCACTTTTCCTCAGATTTGGTGCTTAATCTTTTGAAAACCTGTGAGTGATTGTATGATTCTAGGATTTATATTGTTTGAGTTCCATTGTGTGAGTGTGTTTGCTTAATTTTAGGCTTGGTAGTTCACTTGTGTGCTAGATTTTGGTTCCTTAGACCACCAGTCCTAGCTATAATCACCACAGCAACCTGCTATGTGCCTGTGTGCATTTGATTTGTGATACTTGTGCTAATTGGTGTTTGTTTCCTTGTTGTCATTGACTTCTTGTGATCAAAGGATCACAAGAGTGCCATTATTGTCCAATAAGCATCCTCCAAATAAGCCATAGGACCAAGCACCTCTTGGTCCTTTTGAAATCTGTGAAAGCTTGAACACAAGCAAAAAAACCAGGCACGTTATACAAGCTGCGCCGCAAGACCTACTTGTTGCGGCGCAACTGAAGGAGCTACAGATCAAGGTACTCCCGTTTCACTAGTTGCGGCGCATGACACAAGCGTTGCGGCGCAACTAAGTGACAAAAAGGGGGGGATTTCAGGATTCGAACCCTGGTCACCACGTTCACACCACACCACACTCACCACTGCGCCCTGGGGACTTTGACTAATAAGTTTGGTTTCAAACTTTACTTAACCCGTTTTTGGTTTGTTGCTTATTACATAAGCCGTAGCTTTTGAGCTTAATTCCAGCTTATTTATAAGCTACTTTTTGTTCTTTTTATTTTTCATAGAAACTTATTAGGATTGTTGATTTTTCTGAAGTGGTTTCATATTTTTCCCATTTTTAGATTAATTATTAGGATTTAATTAATACCCGGATTTTAGAAAAGCAATAAAAAATACCAAAAATAGTTTTTATTTTTAGGAAAAATAGTTTTTAGTTTTTAAAATATATTTTTGAGGTTTACATCTAATTTTGGTTTCAAAAACATTTATTTTTAATTTTATAATATTTTAAGGTTTTTTATAAACTTTAAAGATTTTTATAAAATTATTAAAAAGGGTTTAGAAGCTATAATTTGTATTTTTCTCTTAGATATATTATTTAGGATTTTTATAATTTTTTTTATTTTAAATTTTAGAAACTTTTTATTTTTAGCATTATTTTATTATTATTTTATTATTTAAATTTCAAAATTTTCTTTCTCTTTATTTTTCATTTTTCTTAAGTTCTTTAGCATTAATTAGGATCATTTCCATTTTTAGAATAATTTTTAAGCTTTTAGATTTATTTTTATAATTATTTTAAGTTTAATTAGTTTTTAATTAGTTTAAATCATTTTTAGAGTTTTAAAAATAGTTTTAATAGGTTTTAATTTTTATAAAATTACTTTTTAGTCTTATAATAATATAAGTTGAGTAATTATTCAATAAAATCATATTTTAGACTTTTGAATTAGTTAAATTTAATTTTAGGGCTTTAATTAGCATTTAAAATTAATTATTTAATTAATAAAAGGTCTTAAAATATCTTTGGTGGATTTTTATCTTTATTTATAATATTTAAGACTTGTTTTTAGCCTTTTTGATATTTTGTTTTTGGTTTTAATAATTTTTAATTTTTGTGGTTTTTCTACGGTCTTACGTTTTCGTCGTAATTTAATTTTCACGTATCCGTCTTTTCTTCTTCTCACCCCCATTCTTCTTAATATTAATCTCAAATAAATACAAGTTAATTCACAACACCAATACCTCCTCGAGAACGAACTCACTTTTAGGGTCATTCACACACGGTTTTCCTAAACCGTCGTGCACGCTTACCCTATTTACGTTCTTTTTCCTAAAAGACGTATTTCTACTACAATCAGTGTAATACACATGGAATACGGTACATGGAGTACACATAGAATACGCTACATGGAGTACACATGGAATGCACATGAAATGATCGGTATGGGGTCGATCATCTGACATGATTTCAAAAGAAAATAATTGGTTAAACAGTTAGAAAACCGAACTAGAATTAACATCATGATAGCCTAGCAATTCCAGCATAGACATCATTCTAGTTGCATATAGGAAACGCTAAAAGTATGGTTAAACGAAATTCAACGATGATTTGCATGAAAGCATGATTAAAGAAAACCAACCATGACTACCATGAAAGCTGGATTAAATGAAATCCATCAGTGTCTTTCATGAAATCATAATTAACGTGATGAAAGCATAATCAACATAAGAGACGTAAGACATAATCAGCATGAATACGAAAATAACATGAATAAACATGGAACAAAATTAACATGAAGGAGCATAAAACATAATCAGCATGAAAACGAAGTTAACCATGATAGCATTAAACATACTTGACATAAAGAAACATAGCAATTAATGAGGGAACATGAAAGAAATATAATAGTAATGAAATGGAATCCGAAAAATCGTTGGTGTGGACGACCATGGGTCGGTTCACAAAATAAAACTGACATGAGTAAGGATGAACGCCTATGGGTCGGTTCACCAAAACAAAATTCGAATGAAAAGCACATGCGACTAAATATGGCCAGCCCTGTACCAACCATTACTTAGTCAAAATACCTGCAACAATAATACATGAAAATAAATAAGTCAAACTCAATGTCAAAAATTAACAGAAAACGTATGAGCAAGTATGAACTACGGTGGTTCAGTCCATATTATCCAAAGTTCTCAAGGAACATCATGCATAAAACAATGACATGTAACTAAGTATGGATGACGTTTGTTCAATCCATATTAATAAAAACAATTCCAAGGAAAACATCATGGTTAAAACATCAAGGTGCTGAATATATCAATACGTGGAATAACAAGCGTCGACTTAGGAAACTCATGTGACTACCTACTAGTCACAGGTCGAGTTTTAGAGCCTACAACTCGAAACCTTGGGCTCTGATACCATAATTGTAACGTCCCATTTGGATAAATGGACCACAAGATGATAATTATGACGTAACATCAAAGCATACATGGTAAATGTCCTAAAACATTACATGACCATAGGGATAACCGGAATCAAACATCAGGTCCCAAACATAAACTCATAAACAAAGCATAAAGTAAATGTAATGCAAAAGGAACAGAAACATAAAATAGCTCACATCCTATGCACAAGCTCTCCATGCTCCTGTCTGACCTTGGGTATCTGCCGTTTGGGGACATGAAAAGAGAAAACAGAAGAGCGATACGATTAGTGTGTGGATATATGACATAATATGGAATAGCATAAACATAAGTAAAGACTGAAATGAAAACATGACAATGAAAATGCAGCGGAATAATGTAAGTCCTAGAAAACCTGGTGACATGTAATAAACTGGTTTATTCTGAAAAGATTAGGTTTGTATCATAAAAACTGTATTTTAAATGCCAAAGAGTCCATATAGGTCATGAATATAACAACGTGCATGAATACATATAGGGGTGACCTCGTCATGCAATTAGAGAGGTTGCCTCTAATTATAATAGTCTGGGTAGGAGGGATCAACTCCTTGTGAAGGATGCAAGGCACACATCGCATTCACCATGAAAATCTTGTCTGAAAACATGTAACTAGGATGCACCCATTCGCCCCACATGATAATAGTAACATAGGCCAAAATACTGTAAAGGGACGCTGCGAGCAATCACTCTCATCGAAGAAGAGTCATAACACTGGTGCCTCAAGTGCTATGGTTATGAAACCCCCATAACTAGATGAAACTGGCATGCATGTATATAGCTCAGGCAATCTAAAATAATCATAACATATACTGATGTGTGTTTAAGACACTTAAACTACTATGGAAAACAGATGGCTGCAAACGGGAAAAACCTAATCAAGCATGCAAAGGGAATTGTCCATACTGAAGGACGGAATATCCGTACCTTGTGTCTAGTAATGTGAACGAAGAAGACGCGAAGAATATTACTCCAACTCCATAAGTGCCACATAATAAATAGGGACGTGTATGAGTTATGTGATTAACTTATATTTAACTGATTATTCGATGACTTGACGTGTTATTACTTGTTTTACTTGTTCCTGTCTTTTTTTAAGTGTTCTAGACTTGTATTACTGTTTCATGTTAAATCATGTGTTTTCTTAATGTTTCCTGTGTTCTGATTAATGTAATTCATGTTTCTAAGTACTTGTTGCATCATAATACGTAACTTTTTAAAAATAGCATGTTTCTATATATAGTAAGTTTCCAAAAATAGAAAGTTCCCATAATTAGTAAGTTTCCAAAAATAGAAAGTTTAAATATTTAGCATGTTTCTATAAATAGCATGTTACCATATTTAATATGTTTCCATAATTATCATGTTGCCATAATTAATATAATTCCCTATTTACATGTTTCTATAAATAATGTATTACCATATATAATATATTCCCATAAATAATAATAGGCTTATTAAATAATAAAATGATATAAAGTATAGTTTTAATAAGTTTATAATATGTCACGTTTAATTTTATTGTAAAGTTTAAAAATAAATAAATACTTAGGCATAGCTTATATTTATTAATTAATAATAAAAGTACATGTTATCATAAGTTATTATTAATTAATAATGTTTCATGATTTAAATAAGTAAACTTTACATTTAAATGACATATATTATTTAACTAAGTCTTAATTAATTTAAAGCACATGAATAATTAAATTAATAATTATTTAATCGTAAGTTAAATAAAATGACATAATCTAACCATTGTTTTATTTAAATAAAACTATATCCTGAGTCATGCATATTTACTAATTTAATTACCATGTTTTTTAATTAAACTATTTAAATAAAATAAAAATACATGTTTTATTTTTCTTAGCCAAACACCCCATTACTGCCCTAAAACGCTGAACCAAATAGCCTGCCTTACACCCTGGCAGTGGCCTTGCCGCCATTGCCTTAACATTCTGCCCCATGGCTGAACTAGTTACCTGCTGTTTGATTATTACTTACCCACTGCTTTCACAACATTTCCTACTGCCGTTGTAATCTAACCACTGCCTATAAGCATTACCCATCGAGAGCAATATAGCTCTCAGTTCCCACTGATTTCTAACCAAACCACCTTGTTAGGGTGTTTGGCGTTACCACCGTTGTAACAAAAACCACACCGACCCTTGTAGGGTGCGACTGGTGGGAACACAAGATACCACTGAGACCAACTTGGTCTCGGTTTGCGTGCAACAACATATAACAACAACATATTCATAATCTTGTTTGATCCTAATGTTATCAACATGTTTCTTAATTGGTTTAATGTATTATTGCACAATTAAACCTAGCTAATTAAAAGAAAACAAAGGTTAAGGATTACCAGATTCGTGATTAGGGTTTAGGAAATCTAAAACATGAACAAACCTTTGTGTTGGATTCAACCCCACAATTGTTCTTGATTCTTGTGTTGTGGAACAAGATGACAGAAAGCCCAAGGAAGGAAAAGGCGATCGTTATTTGGTTTTGTTTTAGGGTTTACTTACTGTTTTCAAAACAAAACTACTCACCCCCGTTTCTTTTCTTATGTTAACCAGCCTTGGATTTCTAATTGGGCCTTGAGCCCATTCTTCTTTTCCTTGTCTTTTTGGCCCTTCTCTAATTGTCCAAATACAAATGCCTCCTTACACATTTATTTAATTCTCGTGTTTAATTATTTACGTACACGCGTTCTTGTTTTAATGTCGTGAACTATTTTCTTGGATTGTCTTATACATATTATACGTAAATACATATCGTATATTAATAATAGTAATAATATACGTAATTACTTTTCGTACTTAATTAATATACATGATTGTCGTGTTAATTGTTCATATCGTGTGACATATTAATTAATAAAAATGTTTTAAATTCATACGTGATTTTATGCATTTAGTGTTCTAGGAATTTTAAAGCGGGTTTTATAAGAAATTCAGTATACAAAGTATATACTTAAATATTACTCCGACTTAGAAGGAAACTAAGACACCATCAAGCTATGGAATGTGATAAATCACATTGCGTCTTAAAATTGAAGTTTTGAATTTGTCAAGAACTATCAAGGTATTTTGTGACATGTCCAAAAGATAACAATTTGTTGTTGCCCTATATGCTAAGTATTTGAAGAATAGTCTAGGATTACTAAAAGCAAGTGGGAGGACTCGTATATCTCTAAGAGATAAATAACAAAATACACAACCTTCTAAATATTATAGCAAATGTGATAATAAGGGTGAACATTAAAATGGTGAACCTCGTGATGATAGAACTCAAATTCATAGTTCCACAAGGATATTCCTAGTACTTGAATGAAATATTTTTATATCAATACTAAGGAATGTAAGTTAGAGGATCATGGTGAACCTGCTAACCATATAAATGTATTACTGAATCTTAAATTTCATGATTAAATAAAACTATGAATGAGTAGATGCAAGTCCATAGAAGATAATCAATTTTTGGAAACTTGATAATCTTTAACCAATCGCTTAGACCGTTAGGTGAATATAAGTTTCTTTAGTGAAAGACTCATAATACAAGGCTTTTGCCTAGTATAAAAATATCGTTGTTCCAGTCTCTTCGAATTGATAACAGTAGAAAGTGCGACTCAGTCGTCTTTTGGTGGAAAACAAATAAATTGGTCGTTGTAGTAAAATTAAATTGTGAAACGTTAAAGTAAATGACGGGTAATTAAAGCTAAAACTAATTAAAACGTAAATGGTGCAATATTAAAAACTTCAAAAGTAAATTAATTAAATGACAAAAATTAAAGCTCGACAAAAAGTATAATTGACAATGTAATAAAAATGTAAACTTGAAATTTAAAATAAAGAAAAACGATTAAAATAACATTAAAGTAAAATGGCGGAAAAATAAGCTTTAAAAATTAAACTAAAAATTAATAGAAAAACACTTGGTAAAAACAGAGATTTCGGGAAGCGTGCAATTTTTGGAAAAACTAAAAACTTTGTAAAAATAAAATAAGACAAAATACGTTTAAAATAATACTAAGTAAAAATGCGGGAAAAGTTAAATTTGAAAACATAAAATAAAAACAGGAAATAAAGTCCACAAGTCAGATCGCAGTCACGATCGCAACCAATGAACGTGGTTTGGATCGTACTCTGGATCGTACCCTGGATCGCATCCAAGCGATCGCACTCTATATCTAAGTCTAGATCGCAGTCAGCGATCGTACTCTTGGATCGTACTCCACCACGATCGCAACAAGTGGATCGCAGTTGTTGATCACCAAGTGATCGTACCACAGATCGCAACCAACGATCGCAGTCACATATCGCAACAGGGCAATCATGACTTAGATCGTGATGGGCGATCGTAGTTTGATCCTAGTCCTTGATCGCAGTAAAGGATCGCAAGTAGAAACCCTAGGGTTTATGTGATCACACTTACTCGATCGAAACAAGCAGAAACCTTTAAGAACGGTACGATGGAATCCAATAAGCAAATAAGCTAAACTAAATAAGCTAACTTTAATAAGCACAAATCCAAACTTAATTAGACAAGAATAAGTAAAACTAAACAAGCACGAATTTAAAAACTTTCAAGACACAAAATAAACAACTTTATAAAATAAACTTTAAAAGATAAAACTTTTAAGAAAACTTTAAAACAAATAAGCTAAATACAAAATAAGCCAATAAGATTGTCAAGCTTATAGCTTAATTCGTATAAAAGCCTAGATAGAAATGAAAAGATAAACTTTTTAATCAAATAAACAATAAGATTAAGCAAAATCAATGCTTAATCCGAACCAAAATCAAATCAAAAACAAGAAAAGTAGAATAAGATTGATAATTAAAAGCTTGATTAAAGGAAAACAAAGATTAAACAATAAAATTAAAAGACTTACTTGAATTAAAGGCAAGAATATAAAGGTGCAAAACAAGGTAATTAAATTGACAATTAAGTAAATGACATGAAAATAAATGTGCAAGTAATGAAAATGGTGGAAGACTAGTTTGTCAAAATAGCCAACAACCTAAATGAGGTGAAATGAAGTATATTTATAGGGAGAAGGGAAGGAATGCATGTGTCGCTCTTTTCTTTCTTATTCACGTCTTTTCTTTCTCGTCTTTTCGTCTTCATAATTCTTCGACTTTGTCTCGGGATTAATTGAACTCGTCTTATAATTTCTTCATTAATTAGACTTGAGTTCTTCGGCTTTTATTAAACTTCCGTCTTTAGACTTTTCTTCGATAAATCTTCAGAATAGGCCTTGGACTTCCGTTCTTTTTGCACTCTTGATCTTTTGACTTCGTCTTTTGTCTTTTATTCGATAAAAGCCCGAGTTTTCTCCCCTTTTCACATTTTGATCCTAAATCACAACAAAGACACAAACCACGCATAATTCCGACATTTATGATATAAAATACACGTTTTGGCTTGGTTATTATTATAATTAAGTGGTAAAAAGATAAGTGTTTTCACACTTATTAAATCCCTTACACTTGACCATTGCAATGTCCTAATGCAATGCATTAATTACAAAGCAAGATTTACATTTTCCATCACAATCAATCCACATTGGCCTTTATTAAAGATACAAAATATTTAAAGGAAGAAAACAAGTAAAAATATCAAAATCTTACCTTGGGGTTTTGGAATGTCATGAATGATTATCATCCTCAAGTTTCACGTTCCCCATACCAAGCTTAAAAACGAGATCATTGTTATTATTATAAGTTAGCAAACTAACGCAAACTCATGTGGGTCAATTATTTACTTAGACTCCGTTATTCCTAGGTGTATCTCTTATATTTTATTATTGTCTTGAATGATCACAAGGATGCATTGTTGACTTATTTAGGCTGAAAATAAAGTAGGACGATTTAATCAATAGTTAGCTAAAGGACAAAATCTTTTAAAACTGCTTCTCGGGACCTCATAAAGTTCATATCTTGGCATAACTCGCTTCACGATTTGAGACCTTTCTCGGACCGATATTTGGCATTGACTTCATACTTCAAATCTTGAGAGACGTTCATGAAATAATGGTCTTCTCTTCATAATAGGAATTTCTTCACTTGAATTTTTTTGAGAGATTCTTCATATTTGGACCACGACTTCTTTATTTTTATCCAATATTTATTTGGGATTTTGATATACAACGATCCGCCTCCTTTTAGGACTTGGATCTATTTATCCTCATACCTTGTTAGGGCCTTTTTGGATGAGACTTCTCCATGATCTTTACGGGAGTATTTGCTTTTCGTCGTGTGTCTTGATCCTTCATATTGATTTTTGATAGATGATTCTTCACATCACTTTGGATCTTTAGCAACAAAATGTAGCCCACATGTCTTGTTAGGACCTTTTCGGACTCGCCAATCTTCGCATCCCGCTTCAATAAGTTATGCCTTGGCTATGAAGTCTAATTAATACCGAGCAACTTTTAAACGATCTTGTGCTAGAAGCTAAGTAACCTTTCAAATCGTACGACCTTACTTATTGCAATTAAATATATTAACAAGTGATGGGAGAAAAAGCTTATAATCAACTCATATAAATTCATGAAAGAATACCAAACTTATAATTGACTCTATCATCTCTCGTTCTCCATAATTTAAAATATCAAGGAATGAGACTCGTGGATGCTTAGCCTATTAAATCAAAGTTTTGGGTTTTCAAGTCATCTATAGGATCTTGCAAATTCTTAGACTCTTTCAAGTTTAGAATTCGCATTTTAAAGTTCCCTTGATAAACGACTTTCTAGGATCAATTATAGGAACTTGCGAAAAGTTCTTGTTCTTAACCCGTAAGAGTTAAGACTTTCGCGTTTTAAAGTTCCCTATATAAAAGCCTAGCAAAACTTGACTTAAACATGTTAAGGATACTAGCTAGAGTAAACTTAGATAAGTAAACTCGGCTTGAGTCAAAAGATTCACAACGTTTAAAAATTAAAACCACTTTATTAAAATTTATTCTAGCAAAGAAAGAAAATAACTATAACAAAGGTAAATACTAATAGGCCAAAATAGATTAATATTTTTGAAAAGTGTCGAAAAATCAAATTTTCCGGTTAAAATGAGGACAAATTCATGGAAAAGCCCACCTAACTTCGATAGAAGTCCCCCTACACTTAATATAAACATTGTCGCAATGTTTAAGCATGTGGAAGTAAACTCCCCTACACTTAGGACATTGTGCACGTTGTTTAAATCTTTCTAAGGAAGAGACAACTAAAGTGATTCCTATTTCAATCATAAATAATAAAATAATGAATCAAAAGAGTTTAGGATAGATCCAGGAAGACGGGAACATGGAATGACGGGTCGTCAAAAGTCATCAAGAATGGATCTTTGATAGCTCGAATCCCTGCACATGATAAGAAAGAAGACAACAATCACATACTAGGGTCTCCCCATACACTTATTATAAAAACAAAGAAAAAGGATAGATACTACGGGTTGCCTCCCGAGAAGCGCTTGTTTTTGTTAACCGAGTCGTGAGCCTGACTCGACCTTGATTAGCATAGGAAGAAGCTTGAAACATATCCACCGGGATCAAATATATGGTTTTCATCCATCAAGTAGCAAAGGCTTAAGGCGAACAAGGAAAGCCAAAGAAGAGTAGGCAAGGTTCCCTTAAGCAGTTGTTGAGCACGGTGGTAGCAAGGGTGATGAGGTGCAATCATATCTCCAAAAGTTCCAAATCTTTCCTTTTATTTCATCATATGGATACTGAGATGGCTTAAAAATTGTAATACCGGGATCGAACACCTTTTCCTTTAGGGGAAAATAACACTCAGGCTCAGCAGACCTTGAAGATGATCCGCTCATAAATCGCACAATCTCATCCTCATAAGGGGGATAGAGAGGTGTCAAGACATAAGTATTGCGGATATCGGTGTCTTTCGGCTTCTTCTCCTTTGAAACAGGTTTCTTCATATCCAAAGGAGGATAAAGACCATAATCATCAAAGTCTAAAGGAGGAGAATCACTCTCATTTGGGAAGTAGGCATTGAGAAAAGTAGCAAAATCTTCCTCAAATGAGTAGTCATCCAAAGTAGGATCAAGTGTTGTTGGCGGAGGATCTTCGTCAAAAGTAGGAACAAGGCCATCATGAGAAGAATCACTCGAGAGAGTATCAGCATCATCAAAATCATCATAAGTTGGCATGTTTGGATACTCTGAAACAAAATTATCATAATCATCTCCATCATAACTAGAATCATCATCATAAGCATCATAGATCGGTGGAGACTCATAAATTGGTGGAGGATCAAAATTGGAGAGAGAATCATCCACGTCATCTTGGAACAGTGGATTATCATAGCAAGAATCGAAAAGAGGATTGTTGTAGACGACAAAATCATCAAGAACATTAATCATATTCGCTGATTCTCTTCCATTGGGTTTGGTTGTGATCTTCCCCATTTTAAACACTTGTGCATCATTCCCGACCCTTAAGATTAGTTCACCTTCAGCAACATCGACTAATGCTTTTCCGGTTCTCAAGAATGGCCGACCAAGTATTAACGGAATACGAGGGTCCATTTCATAATCAACAACAACAAAGTCGACCGGAAAAGTGAAGGTGCCAACTTTAATGAACACATCTTCGACAATACCAACGGGGTAAGCGAGAGTGCAATTTGCAAGCTCAAGAGTCATCTTTGTTGGAGTAAGATCGGGTAATGATAAATTTTTCCAAACACTTAAAGGGATCAAATTTATACTTGCCCCGAGATCGGCTAAGGCAGTAAATTCTTCGGTTTGGTGAAAACTACATGGTAGCACAAAACGACCGGGATCTCCAAGTTTCTCCGGAAGTTCTTTAAGAAGGACGGTAGAACAATTTACATTCAATCGAGTATTAACAAACTCGGCCATCTTCTCCTTCTTATTAAGCAATTCCTTAAACATCTTAACAAATTTAGGCATTTGGGCTAGAGCTTCAACAAGGCCAAAGGTGATGGTCAGTCCTAAAATCTTCTTCAAATAGTTCGACACTTGAATGTCATCCTTGGTTTGCAGTTTGGCCTTGTCTAAGCGAGAAGGATAAGGGATATTGGGTTTATAGGTGGAAGGTGTAGCAGGTAAAGGTTGAAATGTTGAAGGTTTAAAGGTGGAAGGTGGGGTTGGTGAAGGGTGTTTCTTGGGTAGTTCTTCAGTATGGGGTGGATACGATAATAGAGAACTAATCCTAGGCGTGGGAGTAGGAGGTATAAATGGTGGTGGAGGAGGTGTAGATGGAGTAACTGGGGGAGGGGTAGATGGTCCTACTAAGGTTGCTCCACTTCGTGTAGTAATAGCACTCATATTCGCTCTTGGGTTGGTGACGGTATTTGAAGGAAGAGAGCCCGAAGTAGAGGGTCGAGTACTTGGTAACAAACTAGCCAGCATATTCTTCAAATCATTTGTTTGAGTGCTAAAAGAGGTTTGTATATCATGTCGAAGCTCGGTTCTAATATCATTCCCTTGCTTAGTGATATCCCCTTTCAAGTTGATAATTTAGCTTTGCAGATTCTTGATTTGCTCTCCTTGGGTCCTCATGAAAGCTTCCACATCTTGATTAATGGGTGGGGCTTGTTGAGCGGGTGGGTGATAAGGATTAGAAGCTCGAGGTGGGTTTTGGTTGCTTCTATTGTAGTTGTTGGGGTTGTGGTTTTGAGGAGAAAAACCGGGTGAAAGAAAGTTGTTAGAACGGTAACTTAGCAAGTTACGATCACCTTGTTGTCGAGCTTGATGGTTTTCCGTTGAATAGTTACCATAAGCTGCATACGCGTTTTCCGGATTGTCATGAGTAGAAGGACAATCAGTGTATAAATGAGAACCCCGCAAATCTCACAAGAAAGTGCTACAGCTTTAACTTGTTGTTGTTGATTTGTAGCCAAAATTTGCATATTCTTGCTCATTTTGACCATTGCGCGGGTCAATTCGGTGATATCAGGGTTTGAAGAAGTAGAAGAAACACTGACTCTCGGGTTACTCCTTGAAGATGCGGATGAATCCCAATTTTTGTGATGAGTAGTCATGTTCTCTATAAGCACTCTACACTCCTCAGGTCTTCTTTTCATAAATGTGCCACCAGCGGCTGCATTAATCGTATCACGATCACGAAAAGTTAAACCGTTGTAGAAAGTATCAATTAAGGTGACGGGGAGCATGTTGTGGTTTGGACATCGATCGATCAAAACATTATAGCATTCCCAAGCATCAAAAAGTGATTCATCAGGTTCTTGTGTAAATCCACTAATTTGATTGCGAAAGCTCGTGACCATGGATGGTGGAAAGTAGCACGACAAAAAGCGTTGAGTCATCTCATCCCAAGTATGAATTGAATTCTTCGGAAGACGATCAAACCATTTTTCGGCATGGTGGGATAAGGTGTGTGGAAATAGGTGAAGGCGAAGAACATCCATAGTAACACCGGGAAACTTCATGCTTTGGGTAACGGTAATGAACTTGTCGAGGTGTTTGTTGGCATCATCATTCGGTAATCCGTGAAATGGACAAGTGTTCTGCACTTGTTGGATCATGTGATGCTTCAACGAAAACTCCGGAGCCGTGATTTGCATCGGCTCTATCGGTCCTCCTCGTCAATTCATTGTTAGTTGACAAAGCTCCTCCATCGTTCGAAGGTCGGGTGGTGGAAGAACATTGTTGTTGTTATTATTGTTGAGGTGCGGTGGGTTATTGTTGTTGTTCACACCTACCATATCTAAATCTTCACGAGTCTCGGGCTCTGAATAAGTTGAAGATCTAGTACGCATGCACCTACAAAAGCAAAAGAAAAAGATACCAAAGAAATAGACAATATATATACACTATAAAAATAAAAATAAAAATCTTTTTGGATTTTTGAAAATTTTTAATTATTATGGATTTTTAACAATTTTTAATTTTTATGGATTTTTGAAATTTTTAAGCAAGAAAAATAACGTTTACGAGTGAACGGATCCCAAAATTCAACGCGTCTCTCATAGAAAACCGTTAATCTTTACGAAAAGAGCCGGCAGCGGCGCCATTTAATACAAGGCTTTTGCCTAGTATAAAAATATCGTTGTTCTAGTCTCTTTGAATTGATAACAGTAGAAAGTGCGACTCAGTCGTCTTTTGGTAGAAAACAAATAAATTGGTCGTTGTAGTAAAATTAAATTACGAAACGTTAAAGTAAATGACGGGTAATTAAAGCTAAAACTAATTAAAACGTAAATGGTGCAATATTAAAAACTTCAAAAGTAAATTAATTAAATGACAAAAATTAAAGCTCGACAAAAAGTAAAATTGACAATGTAATAAAAATGTAAACTTGAAATTTAAAATAAAGAAAAACTATTAAAATAACACTAAAGTAAAATGGCGGAAAAATAAGCTTTAAAAATTAAACTAAAAATTAATAGAAAAACACTTGGTAAAAACAGAGATTTCGGGAAGCGTGCAATTTTTGGAAAACTAAAAACTTTGTAAAAATAAAATAAGACAAAATCCGTTTAAAATAATACTAAGTAAAAATGCGGGAAAAGTTAAATTTGAAAACTTAAAATAAAAACAGGAAATAAAGTCCAACACAAGTCAGATCGCAGTCACGATCGCAACCAATGAACGCGGTTTGGATTGTACCCTGGATCGTCACCCTGGATCGTACCCTGGATCGCATCCAAGCGATCGCACTATATATCTAAGTCTAGATCGCAGCCAACGATCGTAATCTTGGATCGTACTCCACCACGATCGCAACAAGTAGATCGCAGTGGTCGATCGTGACCAACTGATCGTACCACAAATCGCAACCAACGATCGCAGTCACATATCGCAACAGGGCAATCGTGACTTAGATCGTGATGGACGATCGTAGTCTGATCCTAGTCCTTGATCGCAGTAAAGGATCGCAAGTAGAAACCCTAGGGTTTATGCGATCACACTTACTCGATCGAAACAAGCAAAATCCTTTAAGAACGGTACGATGGAATCCGATAAGCAAATAAGCTAAACTAAATAAGCTAACTTTAATAAGCACAAATCCAAACTTAATTAGACAAGAATAAGTAAAACTAAACAAGCACGAATTTAAAAACTTTCAAGACACAAAATAAACAACTTTATAAAATAAACTTTAAAAAGATAAAACTTTTAAGTAAACTTTAAAACAAATAAGCTAAAAAGAAGAGGAATTATTGGAATCAATGGTGATTGCTATACCACAGGGTGATGGCGAGGGACATTCTTTGGCTATAGTTGAGATGGAGTATGAGTGGACACCTCCGAGGTGTCACGTCTGTAGGGTTTTTGATCATGTGAGTGAGGCTTGCCCTAAATTACCACCCGTTACTACTAAGCAAGTGCCTATTGTAGATAATGAGGGGTTTGTGGAAGTCTCCAAGAAGAAGGCAAATGGTAATTCTCAGCTGAGGCAGAAGATGGACGGTATTAAGTTAGGGAAGAGTGTTTCTCACTTTTATTATAAGAGGTTAGAGAAGGGGTCGTCTTCCCAGACTAATAAGGTGCACACGGGGTCCTCTTCGCAGCCTAATAAAATGAATTCGGGGGTATCTAAGGGTGTTCAGAAGAAACAGCGGTCGGGTTCTAATACAACTACTGTTAGTCTCAAGAACTCGTTTAGTGCTCTGAATGAAGGTAAGGATGGCGAGACGGACTGGGACGATGCTATGTCAAGGAAGGTGGTAAATGAAAGTGACTCGGAAGCTGATGAATAAATGATTATGGAAGGTCCAAATGCAACTAATACCACCACATCTAAAGGGGCAACCACTCCTTCAACCATGGTTATTCCATGATTAATATTGCATCGTGGAATGTTAGGGGGCTAAATTTCTCCCCTAAACAAAGTGAAGTTCGGCATATGCTTTTGGAGAACTCGTTGTCTATGTGTGCCATTCTCGAATCGCATGTGAAAGATTCCAATCTTCCTTGAATGTGTGCTTTGGTTTTTCGACATTGGGATTGGACGTCTAATGGTAGTCATTGTGATAAAGGTGCTAGAATTATTCTGGGTTGGAACCATAATGATGTTGATGTTGTTGTGATTGATTCTGATGATCAAGCTATTCATACGAGGGTGTGGCTGAAATTGGAAAGAAAGGAGGTGTTTTGTACATTTGTCTATGCTCATAATAGATACAATCGTCGGCGTAATCTGTGGTCTAGTATTGGTAGGCATAAGTTGTTTGTTCGAGGTAGATCGTGGTGTATGTTCGGTGACTTAATGCCACTTTACATGCTGGTGATACATGGGCGGGCACATCTAATATGGATATTGGTATGAGGGAGTTCCAAGAGTTTTATAATGATATTGAAGTTGATGATGTTCAACATTCTGGGCTTCATTCACGTGGTCTCAAAAGCCGAAGGGTACTTGGGGGATTACTCAAGAAACTAGACAGGATCATGGAAAACCTAGCCTTTAATCCTGCGTTTTTTGGGGCTTATGCTGTATTTCCCTTATCAGGTGTCTGATCACTCACCATCGGTGCTTTTTATCCCTACTGTTACTAAGCAGAAACCTCGTCCGTTCAAGTTTTTTAATATCATTTCTCGTGATGTAAGGTTTCAGGAGGTCGTTAAAGAGGTATGGACAAGGCATGTTTGTGGTTTTCACAAGTTCAAAGTTACTCAAAGACTTAAAATGCTGAAGAAGCCTTTGGAAAAACTTCTAACTGAAAAAGGGAATTTGCATAGCAAGGTGAACCGCCTCCGTGATGAGCTCGATAAGATTCAAACTGATTTAGATGTTGATCCGGATAATTTGGATTTGCGTGAGGCTGAAGCCGCTACTGTTGTTGCTTTTAATGATGCTTTATTAATGGAGGAATGTTTTTTTAAAACAGAAAGCAAAGATTCAGTGGCTTAAGGAGGGGGATGCTAATACAACATATTTTCATAAAGTCGTGAAAAGTAGTGTTTCCCGTAGCCGTATTAATGTGGTTGAAGATGATGATGGCACTATCTATACTAACAATCAAGTGGCTGAGGTGTTTGTATCTCATTACACACAGTTTCTTGGACAGGCGGGTACTACTTTGGATTTTTTTATGGATGATTTGTTTTTATAGCAACTTCCACATGGTTCGGCTGAGGAAATGGTGCGTCCTATTAGCAGGCAGGAGATTAAAGATGCGTTGTTCGATATGGGCAATGATAAGGCGCCAGGACCGGATGGGTATTCAACGGCATTTTTTAAAGAAGCGTGGGATATAGTTAAAGATGATTTAATTGTAGCTATTCGGGAGTTTTTTACTAACGGTAAGCTTCTTAAAGAGCTCAATCATACCACCATTGCTCTTATTCCAAAGGTAAATGCTCCTAATCGTGTTAATGACTATCGTCCGATCTATTGCTATAATGTTCTCTTTAAATGTATTAGTAAAATCATTGCTAATCGTATTAAAGAGAGTTTGAAGATTCTTGTGAGCCCTAACCAATCTGCTTTTGTTCCGGGTAGAAGCATTGCGGATAACATTTTATCGACACAAGAATTGATGCATAATTATCATTTAGATCGTGGGGAACCTAGATGTGCTTTCAAAGTTGATATCCAAAAGGCGTACGATACGGTTGATTGGGGTTTTCTCAGGATGGTACTTCAAGGTTTTGGTTTCCATGCTCGTATGATATCTTGGATAATGGAATGTGTTACTACTGCATCTTTCTCCATTAGTATTAATGGAGCGTTGTATGGGTATTTTAAAGGTGGTAGAGGGCTGCGTCAAGGTGATCCAATATCTCCGTATTTGTTTACTCTAGTCATGGAGGTGCTAACCCTTATGATCAAGAGGAGGGTGAATAATTCTCTTTATTTCAAATATCATAAATATTGTGAGAAGCTGGAGTTGGTGAATCTTTGTTTTGCGGATGATCTTTTTTGTTCTCATATGGGGATATTCATTCGGTTTCTATCATTAAGGAGTCTTTGGCTAAATTTAAAGAAGCGTCAGGGTTGAATCTGAGTCTTCCTAAGAGCACGGCTTTCTTTTGTAATGTGCTAAATTTTATGAAGAATTCTATTCTTAATATTATCCCGTTTGAAGAAGGTACGCTCCCTGTTAAATATCTTGGTGTTCCGTTAGTTTCATCACGGCTGATTTTCACGGATTGTAGAGAACTTATTGAGAAAGTTAAATCGCGGGTTAATGACTGGAAGACTAAGTCTTTATCGGCAGCAGGTCGTCTTCAGCTTTTCAAATCCGTTCTTAGTTCTATGCATGTTTATTGGGCATCGGTGTTTGGTCTTCCTTCACGTGTTCTTTTAGATATTGAGCAGGTTATGCGTAATTTCCTTTGGTCTCAAGATAGTATGAGGAAAGGTCGGGTAAAAGTTGCATGGGAGATAGTTTGTCTTCCTAAGGATGAGGGAGGGCTAGGTGTTCGTAGGCTGGGGGTCTTTAATAAGGATCTTATGTCGTCTCATATTTGGAAACTCCTATTGCGTAAGGAGTCATTGTGGGTCCAATGGGTTCATGTTTATAAGCTCAGGGGTCGAAATTTTTTGGATATTCCGTGTCGAGGTAATCTCTCGTGGGGTTGGAGAAAGATCTTACAATTGCAACCTTTTATTCGTGATTTCATGTGGTATACTATTGGGGATGGAAGGACCACGTCTGTGTGGTTCGATAGATGGTTTGAGTATAGTCCGTTGGCTGAGTTTATTATGCTAAGGGAGATTCACAGGGCTGGTCTTAATATGAATACCAGAGTTCATTCAGTTATTCATGAGGGTCAATGGGCGTGGCCAAGTAGTTTATGTAGCAAATATACGTTTATCCAAGGTATGTCTTTACGTACAGTTGTGGAGGGTTCGTATGACAAGATTCAGTGGAAGGATGGGGCGACTACGAGGATGTTTTCTATTGCTGAAGTTTGGTCTTCGATCAGACCTCGTATGCCCAAGGTAAATTGGTATCTGGTTGTTTGGTTTGCGGGGTGTATTCCTCGACATGCTTTCAATTTCTGGCTAGTGGTTAACAAGAGGTTGAAGACACAGGACCGTGTAAGTGTTTGGGTTATTTCTCTTACGATTGCAGCGGTATGTCCTCTTTGTGAAATCCAAGCAGATTCGCACGAACACCTCTTTTTTGAATGCCCTTTTTCGCAACGTGTTTGGAGTCATGTTCGAGTCATGGCTGATATTCAGACTGCACCTCCCATGCTTTCTGATGTAGTGGCGTTGATTCTTCCTTATGCCGCTAGAAAGTCGTCTAAAAGTATTATAGCTAAACTTGTTTTAGCTTCGGCAGCTTATTTCATCTGGCAGGAGCGCAATTGGAGGCTGTTCAGATTAAAGAAGCGATCTTCTCAACAAGTGATTGAGTATATTATATCTTCGGTTAGATTGAAGCTGATCTCTTGTAGTTTCAGGAAGTCGCAAGCTAGTCATTGGCTAGCCCAGACTTGGAGGTTACCGGATACGATGTTTATTTAGATGTTTGTCATGAGTGTTTTCGTATGCTTATGTTCGGTTCGGTGGTTTTTCCCTATTGGTGTACTTAGCTTTGTAGTTGTTTCTAGGATTCATATGGCATGTAATATGAACTAGTGGTGGTTCAAGCTATAGCTTGAGGTTAATGTGGTACTTCAGCCACGTTCCATTGTACTTAACATTATTTTTGGTGTAATATATTTTACCGGGGTGAGTCCCCTTTACCCAAAAAGAAAATAAACTAAATACAAAATAAGCCAATAAGATTGTCAAGCTTATAACTTAATTCGTATAAAAGCCTAGATAGAAATGAAAAGATAAACTTATTAATCAAATAAGCAATAAGATTAAGCAAAATCAATGCTTAATCCGAACCAAAATCAAATCAAAAACAAGAAAAGTAGAATAAGATTGATAATTAAAAGCTTGATTAAAGGAAAACAAAGATTCAACAACAAAATTAAAAGACTTACTTGAATTAAAGGCAAGAAATTAAAGGTGCAAAACAAGGTAATTAAATTGACAATTAAGTAAATGACATCAAAATAAATGTGCAAGTAATGAAAATGGTGGAAGACTAGTTTGTCAAAATAGCCAACAACCTAAATGAGGTGAAATGAAGTCTATTTATAGGGAGAAGGGAAGGAATGCATGTGTTGCTCTTTTGTTTCTTCTTCACGTCTTTTCTTTCTCGTCTTTTCGTCTTCTAAATTCTTCGAATTTTTCGACTTTGTCTCGGGATTAATTGAACTCGTCTTATAATTTCTTCATTAATTAGACTTAAGTTTTAGACTTAAGTTCTTCGGCTTTTATTAAACTTCCGTCTTTAGACTTTTCTTCGATAAATCTTCAGAATAGGTCTTGGGCTTCCGTTCTTTTTGCACTCTTGATCTTTTGACTTCGTCTTTTGTCTTTTTCTTCGATAAAAGCCCGTGTTTTCTTCCCTTTTCACATTTTTATCCTAAATCACAACAAAAACACAAACCACGCATAATTCCGACATTTACGACATAAAATACACGTTTTGGCTTGGTTATTATTGTAATTAAGTGGTAAAAAGATAAGTGTTTTCACACTTATTAACTCACATGAACAATATTGTACACATGATTAATGCGCAATATATGATAGAAAAGTTCAACATGCATTAATTTAATAAAGATGATTTATTGTCATGATGATTTTATAATGAAAAATATGACAATGTAATATTTAAATTCTTTTTTTGTAGGGGGTTTGCAAATATATAACCAACTAAAGTTGTTTATTTACATATTTCCCCAAAGCATAATGTAGAAAACTAGAATGGGGGTTGAATAATTTTTACCGATTAGTTTTAAAGTTTTAGAAACTTTTTCATGATTGTAAGGATATATATAGATCAAGTATAACGAGTGAAGTAAATGACTTGAAGTAATAAAGAAACAAACTACAATGCACAAGTATTTATAGTGGTTCGGCCTAGCAAGATCTCTTTTATCTTACCCATACTTCCACTCCTCGAGTATCCACTCGAGAGTTCTACTTCACTAGTAAATGAATCTCCTTTACACCTGTGGAGAAACCTTCACACTTTGGCTTATAATCTTTACCGACATCTAAGCTAATATTTCTTAGTTCTTTTTACAAAGGCAAAACTCGCCTTGTAAACTTCTACACTTCGTGGTTATAACACCAACCACACTTTACACAACTAGATAGATGAATGGGTACAACAATGGTGAGTGTGTAGGTAACACTTAACACATTCACACAATGTAAAGCCTTGATGGATCAAAGCTTGAAGTTCTCGTGATTGATCTTTATATGTGCAAATGATCTAAAATCATAAGAAAAGAAAAAAATTCACAAAAGTTAGTTAGAAGGTTAGATATATACTGGGATTTAGAGGAGATTAATTAGAAAGGGGTGAGTTAGAAGCTTGGACAAAGGTTTCTATTTATAGGTAAACTGGCAGAGGCCACGGAACCCGTCGGACCCTTTCCATTTGGGTCCGCCGGGTTCCAGCTATTTTGAATTTAGTTGCCTCATAAATGTTAGTCCAAAACTTGAAGCAATCAACATATTCTACTTGGTTTGACTTAGAAGATCTGATGTTGTTGGTCAACCATTGAATTTTTTAAGACAACATATATCATTTATATGTTTTTATTTGAATTTTTAATCCTAAAATTTTTTTGTATAAGTTTGAAGAAACCTATATGATGCTTATAATTCAAACATAAAAATATTTTCGATGTTTTTTCGTTAACAAAACGTTAAGCATGATTAAAATGTAAATATCGTTTTAATGCGATATTTTCATTTACAATCTCCCCCTTTTTGTTGAAGACAAAACATTAACCTATTTTTAGTTTGGAGATTATATCACCATTTAAGTTATGTGTTAGATATAACTTGTTATATTTCTCTTCTCCCCATTTTTGTCGAAAGAAAAAAGGAAGGTTAGTTTAAATGAAAAATTATTTGTGAGAGATGTTGCGAGTTCGCAATATTGATAACAATATCATTTTTTTTTACGCCCCCTCGGTTCAAGCTCCCCCTAGTTTGGAGAACCGGGAGGTCCATGGATTGTGAAAAACATACAAAAAAATATTAGTGGTACAACATAGTGATACATGATCATGAATTGGTGAGTCCAACATTAATCCCACCAAGTAGTGCAACATTGGACTTTAGTTACAAATCCTTTGAAATGAAAAAAATAAAGCAGGACCAAGAAAATGTTTGATCACAAACAAGTCTATCCTTTGTTTCATGCGTAATCCTGAAAGAAAAGTGTTAGTTATCTCGATAAATATCGAGGTAAGAATCACGCACATGTCCATATAGCAATCATACATTTGTTTTACATGATACAAATAGAAAAACTAGGGTTCGTTCATCTTGCCCCAAAGTAAAATACAGCCAAATAGCATGTGAAACATTTGAAGGTAAGTGAATTACAAAATGAAAAGAAACAAAGAACAAACAAACTAAGACCAGCCAGAAACACAAACCCTTTTCTATTGCCAGACACAAGGGGTAATGGGTCTGACGGGGTCCGTGTGCTCTGTGGATAGAAAACATGAAAAGAGACCCCGTGGATGCAATTTATTGGTCAAACATCCTACTGAGAAGGGGTGTAACAAAGTGGAGATGCCATCTATGACGTCATGAAGAGCTACACGCATCTATTGACAGAGGTCCGTGACAAGAGAGTGGATATAGCGACAATAAGTACATTAAGGGGAGACCATGAAGTTTATTGGATGAAAGTGGTTTGCATTGTTTGAAGATGGTGGAAAGGGTCCATGAAGAGTGATGTGTTCTTGGACTTCTCGGAGATGTCTTCGAACCATATCATCAAAGGTTTTGTTGCCAATGGAAGTTTTGTGTGGTGTGAGGCAAAAAACTAGTGGGAGATGGTTGAGATGATAGATGATGGAAAGATGGTTCTTCGATCCATAAAAAGTTATCTATCTCCATAAAGGAGGCAAGTGTAGGGGTAGGTGCAAAGGTTGTGTTTGGAAGTGGTGCGGATGGTGGAGTTGTAGTTGGTAGTGTCGCAGAGAGTAGTGGTGAAGGGGATATAGGAAGTGAGGACCATTTTTGGTATTGTCCTCATTTGTTTTTGATGAAGGTGGCGATGATAAGGGTGTGTCAAAACTTTCTATAGGGGATGAGGTGCGTATGATGGTAGGAGAGTTTGGTTGAGAGGATATGGTAATGGGTGAAGATGGGCTAGAAGAATGTGGTGATTGTAAGTTTCTTAAGCTATCTCCTAATTATTGAGATATCTCTTGAAGAATTGGCGATTCTCGAGAGTATTGGAATGATGAGGTGGTGTGGAGGACATAGAGAATCTGAAGCAATAGGGTCAAAAACTTATGCGTACCGTCCTTCGTGGATGCTTAGGGGATGATGAAGAACCTTTTGTCATTGTGTTATTTCTGTAAATGGTTGTGAGGATGGAGAGTATGTTCTCAAAAATGCAAGTTAAATAGTGATTAAGAAAAAGTTTAAAGTAAATGACAAATATATGTGATTGGAGGAAGGAAGAGGGAAGAATTAATGAAAAAGTAAAATCAGTTGTGAGGTTGGGAAGAAGAAGAAGAAGAAAGGTTTAGGTTTAGTGGATAATTAATTTTATGTAATGATGATGTTTTTAGTTTTCAAAGGTCAGACCCAAGGACCCAGACGGACCCTTAGTAAGTGGGTCTGACGACGTCCGACTTTAGTAACGGATAATGATTTAAAAAATTGAATTTTGGGGGGAATTTACTCGGACCCTGCCAGACCCTTTAGGAAAGGGTCCGGCGGGTTTTGTAACCTTTTGTGATCAGATTTTTCAAGGTTTAAGAAATGAGACGATCTAGTCTCATGATGAGGTGAACTATGACTCAGATTTGTGAGAAACAATGTTTCAAGATCATTTGGCTATAATTAGACTTTCAGGTGAAGAGAATGTACCTTTTAGTACTCCAATTTGCGCTTTGCCAAACACGATCACATATCCATTTGGCATACAAGCATGCTTAGTAATTACCCTAGAATCATTAAGTATCAGTGGATACTGTCTAGGAAATAAAGAAAAATACAAATGTTATAGTATTTTACACAACACCAATGTTTTGATCATGGAAACGAAGTCCATGTGTACCCATTCATGCTACCGCCTTCACTTGTGCTTCTTTTTGTCCATTTTGGTGAGGAAAAGACCAAGGCACTTGAACATCCCTTTGGTTTTCTTGAACTCCGAAGAGGCATTAGTAATCTGGGGTAGTTGACTAAGGTATTCTAGGGGTAAAAACTTAGAGCTTGGTAGTACATCATTTTCACTACATGATGATGAAGATCTGGTTGGATGTTGAGTCCGTTTTCCCTTTCATTAGGATTGACTACCTTGACTTGCTAGAGGTCTCCTCACTCTTCTATCACTTATGGGAATCATGACTCGATCAACTAGATGGTGGATTCCTACTCGTTCACTTGGGCTAGGTGGAACGGGAGAGATATAGTTGTAGAGACGAGTGAGCAACATTACGTAGGGAAGAACGGATGTGACTAAACTTCTGACATGTGTCATCCTATTTGTAATATAGTAGGCGAGGTTAAAGGGTTTGACGGTTGCTAAGCTATAAAGCATGTATCTTTCACTAGAGTTAATGTGATCCCTATTCCCTACTAGGCTCATGACATTGCATCTTAAGATTCTTTCCCATTTTTCGAACTCTTCCTTGAGTTCGTTTGCCTGCATTCCATAAGGGTCTTTGTGAATGACTTTAGTTGTGCTGGAAAGTCTAGTGTCTCTAATTCGAGGGTTGAAGAGGGTTGGTCTAACAACGTCTTTGTTGTCTAGCCTAGTGTTGTACCTATCTTGAGCATCCGTAGGTATGTTGGTGGTTTCTAATGCTGAGAGTGTGTGAAGATCGGAGTAAAAGCATGCTTATTCACATGGTATTCTCAGAATGTGAGCAAAGTGATCTAAAGTAAATGAGTACCTATTACCACTAGCCTCAAAGTTGACCAAGAGAATGTGTTTTTCATAAAAAGAGACATTTACGGTCAAGTAAAATACAAGGACAAATTCAGGACAGATCTTTTTGTCCTGTCCAAAAGGCATTGGAAGTTTATCCTAGAGAATAGTTCACGGATGTTGGTGTTATCCGTAAAAGAGGGGTCTACTACACGACCTTCGTGAAAGGTACGGTTTTCTAGTTCATTGCATAGAGCTATTTGGGTAGAGGTGAAGTGTTTTAATTTATGGTTTTTGGGAATTTAGCTAGCGGTGTCTAGGTGGTCGTAGGTTCGTGCGGGAGGCATGTTTAGTCCTAAAGAAAAAAATTGCCGAGTTAGTCATTTAATGCAAAAAACGTTGATATCACCTAGTGTGTGCCACATATTTGAAATGTGGTTATCTCGATCTAAAATAGATTTTTGGAAAATACATAATTTTGAAATAACCCAAAATTTTCTTTTACTTTAGCCTCAAATGAATGTATCCGAGAGTGCACATTGATTGTATAATTTTTTTTAGCGTTCATAAGACTTAAAAAGACTTGTTTTTAGATGTTTGTCATTAACAATGGAGAAATCGGTTTTGTCATGGAATCAAAATTTGTGACTTGGGGATTCTTTGCCATTCTAGCAAAATCTTTGTAGGTTTATACACAAGAAGTGTTTTTATGTCAAAATCAATCAATGTAATGCCTAATTTTGCTAATTAAGAGATTCCCCAAGTTCAATTTGGTTTAATTGAACTAGAACTTTAGATTCAGATTCAAGGTAATATGACAGTGTAGAGTTGAAATTAAGTAGAGATACTTACAATGATTGATTATCACGAAAAACTTGGTTGATTTTGCCTTGGACTAATGAGTAATTGATTATTTTTGGGTTTTAGTCGCGTTTGACAGAGGAATGGGTTTTGTGTTTGTGTTGTGTGGTTTGTTTTAACTTATATGTGGTTATCCAACGTCTCAGACCTACAGACCATTTCACGGACCCAAATGGGAAAGGGTCCGACAGGGTCCGTCTGTTCTGATGGCAGACTCATATTTTGTTTTAACTAGAAATTTCCTTTAAGCCCAATCCTAGTCTTAAAAATCCTAAGTGTTCTAGTTAATATATTGACTATGATATGTTACCTTTTTGCGAAGAGAAAAAGTTATTGAGAGTCGACAACTTTTCCTATTCACGTGGTCAACGTCATGTTCTGAGTTGTCACAAACGAGCATACATACAGATGCTAAACATGATATCTATAAAGGAATCTAATATTCATACCACAATTTTGCCACGTGGAGTTTAGGTTTACATCAAGTTTTTATATACTTGACTAACACGTCTATTCTTATTTCTCGACATTGCATCTTTTTCATCTAATTTATTATGAGAGACCCACTTAGTTCCAATTACTATTTGGTTTTAATGTTTTGGTATTTAAAACTATACATCGTAAATGACGAGTTGATTTAACTCTTTTTGGCATTGCAAGGACCCAACTTTCATCACTAATAGCTTCGTCAGTATTTTTTTAGGTACGATTTGAGACACGCAACAAAAGAAATTACTTTTATTTTGAACTTGTGACCTTAGTGTTCGTTCATTAATTTTACCGATGACATTATCTAATGAATGTCCTTTTGTTTCGTTAATACTAAGAGGTTCAATTTTTAATGGTTCATTTCCCTTGTCTTTTATGATATCAACTTGTTGGTTATTAATTTGGCCTTCAAGTAGATCATCATCTACCAAAGGTGATGTTCTAGAGGGAGGAGGTTTTCCGTCAAATGTTATATTTAACGATTCCTCGACACACATGGTTTCTTTGTTTAGTACTATGTAAGCTTTGCTATTTTGAGAATATCCAAGAAATACTCCTTCATACGATTTGGATCGAACTTAGTGAGATAATCCTTTGTGTTAAGAATAAAACATTTACTTCCAAATACTTTGAAATATCCAATGGTTGGTTTTCTCCCTTTTAGGATTTTGTATGGAGTTTTATTTAGTAATGGTCTAATTAAGACTCGATTTAGAATATAAGTAGAGGTGTTGACCGTATGACACCAATGCTTTTGAGGTGTGTTAGCTTCGTTTAACATGGTTCTACTCATTTCTTGATGTGTTCTATTTTTACATACGACTACCCCGTTTGGTTGTGGTGTTCTTGGAGTCTAAAAATTATGAGTGATGCCTTGAGCGTCACAAAAGGCTCCAAATTGCACATCATTGTCAAACTCTCGACCATGATGCGTTTGAACTGACACAATTCAACAATTTATTTGATTTTCAATTTTCTTACTTCAAATTTCAAAGTGATCAAAAGCTTCACTTTTGGTTTTCAAAAATTTTGTCCAGATGAATCTTGAATAGTCATCTACAATAACCAAAGTGTAATGATTTCCTCCAAAGCTTTGTACCGCGGATGGACCAAACAAATCCATATGCCAAAGTTCTAGGCATTTTGTTGAAGTGACAATATTTTTAGCCTTATGGCTTGTGTGCGTTTGTTTACCAATTTTACTTGTTGGTCATATCTTACTTTTGGTAAGTTTCTCACAAGATCCTTGTTAGCCATGTCGTCTATGCCAAAGGGTAGAGGTGTTATGTATGGTGGTCAAGCAAATAATATCTTTTGAAGTATCAAACTTTATTACGTATATGTTGTTTTTCTGTATTCCGTTTGCTATTATTTTCGTCTTTTAGTATTATTCAACCATTTTCTTCAAATAAGACTTTTCATTTGTTACTAAAAAGTTGACTAATACTAAGTAAATTAAATCCTAAGTTTTCAATATAAGCAACATTATCTATGATGATATGGTCATTAGAAATCATACCTTTGCCTATGATTTTGCTTTAGACGAAATAACATTACCTCCTTCCGTTGGTGTGTAGGTGCTAGAGAGATTTCTATTCCCCATCATGCGTCTAGAACATCCATTGTCCTTGATTCATTCGGGTTTAGATCCATCCTTCAAGCATACCTATACTTTACAAAACTTAAACGTTCGGTTCCGATCATCTCATGGGTCCATTTGGGTTAAACATGCTTCTTAAGGCAATTCCAATTTGTGTTGCTAAATTCTGATATGAGTGAAATCTCATATCAATTATAACAAATCAACCCCTAAAACATAAAGAAAAATACCAAGTTTTATGTGAAAAAGCAGAATTATGGGGTATTCTTTGTTGTTTGTAATTTTATAGGTAAAATGATACGATTTGGTGCAAACACGGATTTCAAGGCATTAATATCAAGAAAAAGACAAAAAGAAGGACTCATTGTGACAACTTTCCAAAGTTCAAGGACCTTTCATGACAATCTGCCAAAGATAAAGGACTTGAAGTGTAAATTCAAGAAATTTAAAGAGCTCAAGATTCAAGTCAAACAAATTCAAAGGACCTAATTACTTGATTTCACAAGTGGAAGGACTAAAGTTGTCAAGTTTATGAAGTTCCTAGCCTAAAACAACAATCTGCCAAAGAGAAGGACTAACTCTGCCATTTTGGAACTAAAAATAAGCTTAATCCGAGTGACATATATCTCAGCCAATGAGAGGCAATTATATTCAAGCCACGGATTGCCACTATATGCTAATTTAATGAAGAGATAGACGAATCTACACACTGCCCCCACTATCCACTTTTCCACCAATCAAACAATGCATTCTTAGTGATCTTTATTGTACAATGGATAATGATCCATGTATACATTATTGGACTAATAACAAAACGCCACGTGGCCAGTCTATCACTAGGTCGTAGATTTTGAAGGAGGCCATTTCCCAACAAGCCATCACCCTTCAATGTGAGACATGTAGAGGCCCTCACTCATATTTGAATTGTGACAAAGTGCAAGCCTATCAAGGAGAATGTTATGCTTATAATGATGATGGAAGGGCACACTTCAAAACCAAACATCAATCCTAATCACCTTTCTTACCAATCAAATAATTACCTTGCTCCACTGGGTTTCCCTCCCCATCAACCCACCCAAAACCATGCAAACAATCCACAAATGCTAAATAGAAACCAAGGGCCAAAGGGAAATTATCAAGGAAATAATAACAATAGAGGGCCAAATAACTTTCAAGGGCAATAACCAAGGGTTTTACAATCCACCTCCAACTTTCCAAAACCAAGGGTATAATCCAGGGAATGGACAAAATGAAACCATTGAACTACTTCATAAGATGAATCAAGAGAATGAAAGAAGGATTCGTGAGAGTGAAAGAAGAACTCAAGATAAATTAAGGGCAATGCAAGAGGAGACAAATAAGAAGTTTATGTTACTCTTAAACCAAAGACCTCAAGGTGCTTTACCCACAAATACCCAGACCAATCCTCGGGCCAATGTTAATGCTGTTGGAGCATAATTTAGCTGGGCCGGTTTGACGACTCTCCTAGGTCGTTCGTCGTCTTCCCAGGTCCTGAGTAATGCTGCAAACAAAGGTAAACCGGTTAGACGTGGACCCGAGGCCGGAGCCCCGGGTCCACCTCCGACTGTCAAGTTAGTATTCGGTCGATATATAGTAAAAGTGGCGTGGTTAAGAGAGATAACCTGATGTAGAAAGAGACCCCTACCCTTGTATTTATAGGACTAGGGTTTCTTGAAGGGTAAGTTAGGTATGTGTGGGCCACGGGCCTGTCGGGCCGGGCCGACTGCAGACTATACGTCGACATGTCCCCTATTCTAGTATGATATGGTCCATGATCATGTTATGCTAGACTCATTCGTGTATCATGCTCACTAAACAACCGCGTGCGGCTTGTTGCTAAGACATCCTCGTGGGTTGTCCGTAACATATGGCTCCACTCGTAATGGGCTACTTGTAGCGAAAAGATGACGGTTTGGGGTTAAGAATAGTGAGCGCAGCCACTATACGTCATCATGTCCCCCCAGTCTAGTATGCGAGGTTACCCCGAGGTTACTAGACTTTACACCATATCCGCTACCTGTATGTATATCCACGTCATCAGAAATGGGAAAACACGTATACGTAAGACGGGTGGTTGTGCTCGAATGCTTGGTTTCCCGTGTTTAGACGGTAAGGACCCCGTAAGAAGAAAACGTGTTCTATAGCCGGGGTAACAATGGCATTTGGCAAGGTTTAATTCTTGTTCATCTCTAACGTGAGGATGGCAAGAAGGTTTTGTGAAGGTGGAGGTGGAACCCGTATCTTGCATCGTGAACATTTTGAAGGCATACTTCTTATACCCACTAATGATGCAACATAATGCGAATGTGTCATTCGTCTTAAGGCCAACAGAAGACGTACCTCTGTGGAAAGGTGATGCGGATATTACATCCGTCTTACAGCCACGACATCCGATAATGACTTCCAAAATCTAGTTACGGTTTTCCCTAAAGTAAACGCAGTTGATCAAGCTCCATCTAATTAAGGTCAAACGATATAAGTTTTGGAGACACTTCGTGGTAGGGCAAGGTAAATTGCCGTGGAAGGCGTACTTCCGTAGCAAAGATATGAGCCAACGGAAGACGTACTTTCACGGAAAATGTAACACCCCCAAATTTATACAACTCAATACAGCGGAAGACTCGTTGGTGTTACGGGATAGCACATTACTCACATCATAGACAACGCATAAAAATCGCGTCGTTTAATAATAAAAGCATTTCCATTCATAAATATCAAAGTTACATAGGTCCCAAGTCATATTATTTCATACAAAGTTTTACAAAGTGTTTGAATGGAAATTATAATTTAAGTGCGGGCCATGAATTCTTGTTGTCTTCCCGAGAATTACCTTCAAGTACCTGAGATAAAACATGTTAAAAGAAAAGGTCAGCGATAACGCCGAGTGAATTCATAGAGTTTAATAAATTCCATCAATATAACTTTGGTATAAAATTATTACCAAAAATCATTTTGTACAAATCATTGTAATAGACCATAAAATAGCCAAAGTCATTTTATACAAATCCTTATCAAAATCATAATATAGGCTTTTGCCTTAAAAATCATTATACGAGCCAATATCGTAAAAACATCATACAATACGTCTTATGACGTTGTATGAAAATAAAAAAATCGTTATATGAATATGGTTATGAAAACCAAAACACGAACATAATATCAATAGTATGACCCCGTATTGCTAGTCAGGCAATACATCGTAATTCGGTGCGTCTAGTAGTATTTCGTTAATTTGGATTATTATAAGCCACATGACATTGTTACCTTACTAAACCAAACAACGGGTAGCTAGCCCGAAACTCATTTGCCCATCTAAATTAGCGTGTCGTCACAAAGGTCACGCTATGGAAATCTTCTCATACATAAATTCGCTTACCAATCAATGTGGCACGACGGGGATCAACCGTCAAGGAGCGAAGTGGGGTGATCGTCCCCAAATAGTACTATTAAATGCATAAGCGTCTACCAAATCCCGGTAGTTCACAATTCATGCTAATGGGACTTTTAGTGACATAACCTAACTTTTATAATCCATTTAATTTCATCTATCGGGTCCTTTAATCATTTATCGGGTCATACAATCGGGTCATACAATCGGGTCATACAATCTTTCGGGTCCAAATCAATAAAAAAACAATCGGGACAAATGGTGTCCTATTTTATAAAAACTAACATGTTATCTCCCTCGCGGGTTTATAAAACATTTCATAAAAACATTTAAAAGAGTGCGAGGCTATGAACTCACGTTGATGTGGGAAGGCGGTTATCGGCGATTCGGATGTACGGTACGTGCTTCAATCACGGAAACCTAGACAAATAATACTCGTCTTAGACTCATGTCCAATGACTTTATAAAAATAACAATTATGAATACATATGATGATTATATATATATGATGATCACATATTCTCTTTTACTCATTTTAGTGTTTACGTATTGGTAACTTCTTACTAGTTTACTAGTTTTACCTATTTACGTGTCTTAGGTCCAATAAACTTATTATAAGTTCTTTAACTTGTTTTAATCCATTTTATACTTATATTATCAGTATTTAAACTTTACAAGTTGGGCCCAAATGGGTTAAGCCCAATAAGTTCTTTTTATAAGTGTTTAACTTATTTAGTCCAATTATTAGTCCAATATGTTTACTTAGCTCGTTAATGTCCGTATGTCCTATAGTTCGGGTTTTATCGGTTTTTACTTGTATTAGATACTTATATATCAGTATATGACTTTTAAAAACTTTACATTAGACGGGTTTGATCGTCTAAGTTTTAATTGGCGAAAAACGTTAATTTTACGGTAATAGCTGAAAAAGTCGTAAAAATCAAGTTTATAGTTTTTATAACTTATAAGTATTATTCCACTACCATTTTTATAATTTATCCATTTATTTAACCTTTAACATATTTATATAAATAAAATTCATGAGTTAGTGGGTTTTAATTTTACATTTTATACAATATAATTTTGAGTGCTTATATAATAGTAATAAACATTAATTCTCAAAATTTGATTTTTATTTTCATGTTCACTAAAACTGCCATATCTAGAGTTCTATATGGAGATAGAAGCTCAAATTTTATGACATAAACTACATGATATGTGCTCCATTTAACTCTACTATAGCTACTGTTGAATCAGCCTCTAAGTATTTTCTAAAAATCGTCCAAAACAGTGAACTCAGATTTGTACTTTAAACTTGTTTTGATCATATCTCACTCATTACAATGATTCCATTGCATGGCCAACTCTCACATGTGTACAAGACCCATAGCTTACTGTAAATCCATTAATCTATGCCATTTTTATCAGTTCATCATTTGATTCTTTACTGTTTTATACAGCCAACAAATTTAAACAAGATTTTAGCCTTGTTTCTTATAGTCTTTCATCTTTTTAAGCATGTTTATCAACACCAAATCCCCACACAATATTTTTAATCATAATTCATCATCATATACATATACATAAGTAAAAGAAATACAAGATTACATAATCAAAAATAACAAGAGGACGAGGAGGACAATCTTTATACCACCAAGTTGATGTAGGTTGTGATTTGGACATGGATTTTGATGGAGAAACTTGTGATGAACCAAGACCATCTTCAAGACCACCATTCTTCATGAACAGCTTGTGGAAAATCAGCCCTAATACTCCATGGAAACTCCTCCTTGGATGTTAAAACTTGCACCAATCTTCCTCTTTTTGAATGGAGATTAACATATGTAAGTTATAACATATGTTTGTGGTTAAAAGTTGTATGATGGTGGTGTTTTGGTTGAAGTGGGACGGCAAGAAGAAGAGAGTAGAGAGAAAATGTGTGTTGTTTGCATGTATGGAAATGGGAGAATGGTTTTAGCTAGTGGTTTGATGTTGGTGGGGAAAGTAGCTTTGAAACTAAGCTAAGACATGTGTTATGTTTCATTGTGAAGCTTTTGACACATAAGTGGTGTATGGTGAGGTGGTGGACGTCCCATATATGGGGGTGGGGAAAAAGATTTTGTCTCATCCCCATTTATTTACGGGTATTCCTCGATTCTAGTTTCCTCGATTTTCGTGCCCTCGGGTTGTTTTACGAAAAAAGTTTTTATAAATTATGAATCAACGGCACAAAACGAATCTAATAAAAATTGTCTCATCAAAAACGGAGTTCGAAAACGTAAATACGTAATCCTAAGGTTTCCGGTTTAGTCATAAAGGTCGTTAAATTAAAATCGTAAGTCCTAATCTCTTCTCGTAAATTTGTGAGTTTATGAACCAACACAAATTTTAAAACTCAAAATAATATTCACGGATAAATTTATTTTCTGAAATGTCGGAATGTCACCAAAAACGGTGTATGTAAGCGTAAGCACGTATCGTTGAATCCTCCGGTTTAGACGTAGTCGATGCTACTTCAAGACGCAAATCCAAATTTCTTCCCAAAAATAAGTGAGTTCATAATATAACATTAAAATAATGTTTTTAAATAATATCTGAGAATAAAATATTAACCATAAATTGACGGATTGTCACAGCATTTACCCCTAAACAGGATCTTTGTCCTCAAATATCATCTTACCTTACTACTCGCTTCTTATAGAGTTAAAGCCATGTGGGTATTTCCTCCACATTCGGTCTTTTCTCACAAGTGTAATCCATTACAATACGCGAGTTTCATCAAACATAACTACGGGAATAAGATCAGGCTAAATGTTGACTTACTTTCTTTATCCACGATGTTCACGGGTTTTTGATGAATGCAACTTTTCGCCGATCTAAGATTTATTAAGAAGAATTCAGATTTCACTTGATAGATATTCCATCAAGTTCGATATACTAAACATAATTCACGCATCTCTTGAAGTCCTTGGGTAGATCCAGCTTATATGCCTTTCAAATCAAATCTTTTACATCATCTCCATGGTCTCATATAACGGGGACTTATATCCCATGATTTGTCAGATCATTAATTCATTTCTCCAAGGTTAAATTTTTTGGCATAACTTCGCTACCCATCTGGCACTTCAAGATCTACATTTCATATTCACATAACCTCTTGCCCACTACCGGCAGTCAATAGTCAGATCCTAATTTCAACAATCATTTCAGATTTCGCGGGTCGGGTATTTTGTAAGGTTAGGTTCGCCATCATAGGAAACCTTAAACCTAAAAGACATGTCCAACTCACAATGGGTGTATGTCGGATGTCTTCATCCCAACTCCTGCTTACAGATGCTCTATTATAGATCCTAACAAGATTCGATCTCGATCCTAATACGATAATTATCAATGATAATCTCTCCAAAGGAGAACGATTATACGGTCTATTACCAAAGGTCATTCATTCAAACATAAAACAACACTTATATTACTTTGTATCGTTACTTTACCTCGTCCCATCGATTGGGGTGGTACATAGTACTCTCATCAAGGTTCGTTCTCAATGATTTCTGAGCAAATCTCTAGAAATTCGATGCGAAGCGAGGATCTTGATAAAGATGTTCGATACAGGCACACTATCTTTACATAACTCTTTTGCATTTATCATTAACGGGAATGATATTGGTAGATTTGGTCAGTATGTCGACGATGACCCAAATCGAATCAAATTCAGATGATGACCTTTGCAATAGCTAGACGTTTACTAATGTATGAGGCGATGTATGCCTTCATAATTTGCCATTAGTACAACTTCTTTAGACAAAGATACTTTAAATCAGAAACGACAGGAATAGAATACTTATACTTACAAGATCCCAACATAATTATATCTCACAATCCTCCAAATTTAGATAACCACAAACGACCTTTTATACATTCAACTCCATCGGCTTCTCAATTCTAATGGTTCATATTAGCCGCGAACCCCCTTTTTTATCTATATTATCCTTTTTACAAACATTGTTTATTTTTATATCATTCGGCAATTTATTTTGCACCTTCATTATTAAGGAACATGTCCTAATTGGTTCTTTATCTTTTCTACATAATGCGTCGGTATCTATATTCACCTCTCATGATGATATAATTATCATGTCCACAATTCACTCAGATATTCTTTCTATATTATGCGTCAGTAATTACGTTCACCTTTCTTCATATTTTCTAAGTTTCAGTTTCGTCTCATCTATCAATTTTATCAGTTTTTCTCAATCCGGCGTTTAAAGCGTCGATAATTATTACAATTAATTAAATAATAATTATTATATTTTTATGAAACATAAGCGTAAAGATTTTAAATTTCTTAGTTCGACCGATTATATAAAATGTTCAAAATAAATTTGAGTTTAATTAACAAGATTTTTGTTGATTTATCGAAAATAATTAAAATAATTAATAAGATCCGAAAATGTTCGAGAAATCTTTGGTTATACTTTGGTCAAAATTTTCTTAATTGAAAAGCAAAAATTGTCGTTTCAAATTTCAAGTTATGGTTTAAATGGGTTTCTCAATCCTTCTTAGGTTGTCTTAAGGTATGCAAAAACATTTACCCCTAAACAGAAGTTTAGTTAAATGTTTTGGTTATAAGGGAATAATCCCTCAAAAGTTCTTTTTGACAAAACATTTATCAAAACACATTTGCACTTTCTTTTTGTTAAAACCCAAAGTCTCAAATGGCTCAAATAATGTAAAGGGTTAAGTCTTTAATTTCATGTTAAATACTCAAGGTACATGTTTTCATTATTCGGTCAATTTAGGGCAGTCTATAAATAATTATTAACTCCTTTCTATTCTTATAAACAAACAAATTGTTCTTAATGATCACACGCATGGATTTATCAAATTACAGCCTACACACGTGATTCACCAATTTTATGAATGCTACATGTGTATTAGTTAATCCAAATGACATCACGTGAAACTCATAATGTTCATTACAAGTACCGGATGTAGTGATTAGAATACATAATCTTTTTCGCCGATGCGAAGTTGATGATAACCATGCCTTGGATTAAATATTTAAAACATACGCTAGAACCTTGTAAATGATCGAACAAATCTTCCATTTCGAGTTATGGATATCGTTTTCGATTGTCAATTTACTCAGTTCACAGTAATCTATAAATATAAGGAATGATAACACCATAGCTCTTCATGATGACGAGCTTGGTAGAATAAGATCTTTCTCTGACAACTCTCTCAGTTGTACGGTAACTCCTTTAATTCAGATGGTGCTGACGTACAGTGCACATGCCATAGGTGCAGCACCGTGAATATAATCAATACCAAATTCAACTTGCCTCAATGGCGAAAGTCTAGGTAATTCATCAACAAATACCTCCTAAAGTTTTAGATAACAGAAACATCTTTTAATAAGTTTATTTTAAGTTCTTTCTAGATTATAATATCTATGACTAATTCACAACCATTCACGGTATGATTTTAAGTCTATTGCAGGATATGGTCATCCATCAAGAATTATTTAGATCACTTTTGATAATCAACATCTTATCTTTTAGGGGAATTCTACTCGAGTTCCCATCAATTAAGACAATGTCGTCATGTCATAATCAATCAATCCAGTCTACTGGCACTATTAACTTTCCAGTTTCATCACCGTTGATAAGATGTGAACTTCTCAAAAGACTAATAATAACTCATAATCCTTCACAAATTCAGGGATATCTGGATACACAATCTACTATTAAAAGAGTAAGGTCAATGCATAATCTATGCGAGAGAATTTCAAATCAGATACAGACGAAAACATTTAACGAATATGAATATATCCCATGTTTTCATAATTTGAGTACGCATTCGAAATCTCCTCGGATCGTCACCCAGGTTATTCAAATGAAATCAAATCAAAAGAAATGATAGCAAGGTCGATACATCTAGTCGGGTATCAACACTCGGTAATCAGATACTTTTCCTAAGAATCTCGCCACGGGAGAATTGGACAAGAAGGGAATATCAATTGTCAAATAAGACGAATTCCACAGATGAGTAAATTCGACTCAGAAGAATAGATGCTACAGGCACATATGTAGGTGTCCCTAACACTATGTCCCTATTTTTCACTTCTTGCAGATCTCATAAAATTTAATCTTTCACAATCTTTAAAGAAAATGTAGTGTTTATTAATCAGTTTTATGGTGACTACTAATCAGCCTTGCATGGTCCATTCCAAATTGTATGTAGGCGCGCAACTATATTCAATTTCAAGATTAACGATGCAATACTCAGTTCGTCAAAATTTTATCATCATGTTTATAATAAAAACATTTTCATGCTTAATTCTTAAATAAGAATCAAGAATTAAATTTACAAAGATTTTCTTTGTTATGAAAACAGTTAAGTTTTCCAAGGTACTTTATAAACAACCTCATTTCGATAACAATCACTTATAAATCTTACTTTGAATAATCCTTATAGTGATGAAAATTCAATTTTTCTCAATGGATACGGTTTTATCTTATAAAAACAATGAGTGATCTACAAAAGAGTGATGAAAATTGTTCACCAAGAACTAACTACAATACAATAGGAAATGAGCTTAGCCAATTAATCATGAGGTTCATGACCTCGATGGCACTCAAAAAGAATAATCCACAAAGTAACTCAATTTGAGATGAGTACTTGTTCAATGGTTGCATCACTAATTCGAACATTAGGATGAAGCAATAAAAGATAGATAACATCGATACATGTAGAATTTAGCAATCAAAGGTAGTCTTTTCATTAATCACAAACAAGTCAAATTGTACCGTAACACATTACGTGTCACTATGTCATACAATTCTCAGAACTCATCCTACCAACTGATATCTCCGTTAAGTTAGGGATTTTTAAAGATACCACAATGAATACTAATCTACAAGAGTCATTAGGTGTTCCACATATCCCAGAAGATCCATCGGTCTCAATTCAGAAAAAGATTTATTCAATTTATTTCTTGGACACTTGGCATCCTCGTTAGTGGACAATGGCCTAGGAACAACCCTTAACACGAATCAATAATCAATTAATACCTTATAATTCAATCACAGAACTTAACGACTTCCTCTTAATAATCTCACATTCCATATGGGTTAAATTTTACTTTATTCAAGTTTTAACAATTTTTATACTCAATTCGATATCCTAACTCATTTTCCAATACTTTCAACCTTATTCTTAGACCTTAATAGGGCAATAAAAGCTCGACATGATCAACACTTTAATTTCCAATACTATAGCTCTTACAACAACAATTATCAAATGAGTCACTAGTATGAGATGACTCATACATTCAATTAGACTTCTCGGAAAGGTATTAGTGGCATGAGGCTTTTGGGTAATGGTTCCAATGACAGCCTCAAGTGCAACATTCACCCTTTCGATTTCAAATTTAAGAATTGGGTGACAATGAATCAGATGACATCTTTCTAGGTGGTAACGTTTTGTCAAACTCCACTCTATAAGGAAAGATCGTCATGACATCGATATCAGATTTTATCTCGCCAATTCTTCTTTAATATCACAATCAACTAATATCAACATTTCTACGAATATTAACCATTTTGTTGGGATCATAAATATCCACAACTTGGTTTAGATCTAGGATAGCTAGAATTCCTACTAGAATAGCTTCGATTAATTTACTAGGGGAGTTAGGGTTTCTTGTGACAATCTACGTCTTATAAATACCTCGTATAAATATCAAAATAATCATCAAACAATCATGTAATAAAATTACATCACATATATATATATAATCCAAGTTATATATATATTAAAATAACACTTCTCAGTCTGGCCTTGTCGGTAACTCGGGAATTCTTCGGCACCGTTATAGTCAAAAGATTTTTTAGACATTTTTAGAAAAATGTTTATAATTAAAAGATTTTGAAATGTTTTATTCAAAACCTTAGTTTTAAAAATCTTTCGTTCTCTATAACGAGAGCTCTGGTACCAAACTGTAACACCCCCAAATTTATACAACTCAATACAGCGGAAGACTCGTTGGTGTTACGGGATAGCACATTACTCACATCATAGACAACACATAAAAATCGCGTCGTTTAATAATAAAAGCATTTCTATTCATAAATATTAAAGTTACATAGGTCCCAAGTCATATTATTTCATACAAAGTTTTACAAAGTGTTTGAATGGAAATTATAATTTAAGTGCGGTCCATGAATTCTTGTTGTCTTCCCGAAAATTACCTTCAAGTACCTGAGATAAAACATGTTAAAAGAAAAGGTCAGCGATAACGCCGAGTGAATTCAAAGAGTTTAATAAATTCCATCAATATAACTTTGGTATAAAATTATTACCAAAAATCATTTTGTACAAATCATTGTAATAGGCCATAAAATAGCCAAAGTCATTTTATACAAATCCTGATCAAAATCATAATATAGGCGTTTGCCTTAAAAATCATTATACGAGCCAATATCGTAAAAACATCATACAATACGTCTTATGACGTTGTATGAAAATAAAAAAAAAATCGTTATATGAATATGGTTATGAAAACTAAAACACGAACATAATATCAATAGTATGACCCCATATTGCTAGTCAGGCAATACATCGTAATTCGGTGCGTCTAGTAGTATTTCGTTAATATGGATTATTATAAGCCGCATGACATTGTTACCTTACTAAACCAAACAACGGGTAGCTAGCCCGAAACTCATTTGCCCATCTAAATTAGCGTGTCGTCACAAAGGTCACGCTATGGAAATCTTCTCATACATAAATTCGCTTACCAATCAATGTGGCACGACGGGGATCAACCGTCAAGGCGCGAACTGGGGTGATCGTCCCCAAATAGTACTATTAAATGCATAAGCGTCTACCAAATCCCGGTAGTTCACAATTCATGCTAATGGGACTTTTAGTGACATAACCTAACTTTAATAATCCATTTAATTTCATCTATCGGGTCCTTTAATCATTTATCGGGTCATACAATCATTCGGGTCCAAATCAATAAACAAACAATCGGGACACATGGTGTCCTATTTTATAAAAACTAACATGTTATCTCCCTCGCGGGTTTATAAAACATTTCATAAAAACATTTAAAAGAGTGCGAGGCTATGAACTCACGTTGATGTGGGAAGGCGGTTACCGGCGATTCGGATGTACGGTACGTGCTTCAATCACGGAAACCTAGAAAAATAATACTCGTCTTAGACTCATGTCCAATGACTTTATAAAAATAACAATTATGTATACATATGATGATTATATATATATGATGATCAAGTGGGTTTACATATTCTCTTTTACTCATTTTAGTGTTTACGTATTGGTAACTTCTTACTAGTTTACTAGTTTTACCTATTTACGTGTCTTAGGTCCAATAAACTTATTATAAGTTCTTTAACTTGTTTTAATCCATTTTATACTTATATTATCAGTATTTAAACTTTACAAGTTGGACCCAAATGGGTTAAGCCCAATAAATTCTTTTTATAAGTGTTTAACTTATTTAGTCCAATTATTAGTCCAATATGTTTACTTAGCTCGTTAATGTCCGTATGTCCTATAGTTCGGGTTTTATCGGTTTTTACTTGTATTAGATACTTATATATCAGTATATGACTTTTAAAAACTTTACATTAGACGGTTTTGATCGTCTAAGTTTTAATTGGCGAAAAACGTTAGTTTTACGGTAATAGCCGAAAAAGTCGTAAAAATCAAGTTTATAGTTTTTATAACTTATAAGTATTATTCCACTACCATTTTTATAATTTATCCATTTATTTAACCTTTAACATATTTATATAAATAAAATTCATGAGTTAGTGGGTTTTAATTTTACATTTTATACAATATAATTTTGAGTGCTTATATAATAGTAATAAACATTAATTCTCAAAATCTGATTTTTATTTTCATGTTCACTAAAACTGCCATATCTAGAGTTCTATATGGAGATAGAAGCTCAAATTTTTATGACATAAACTAAATGATATGTGCTCCATTTAAATCTCCCATAGCTACTGTTGAATCAGCCTCTAAGTATTTTCTAAAAATCGTCCAAAACAGTGAACTCATATTTGTACTTTAAACTTGTTTTGATCATATCTCACTCATTACAATGATTGCATTGCATGGACAACTCTCACATGTGTACAAGACCCATAGCTTACTTTAAATCCATTAATCTATGCCATTTTTATCATTTCATCATTTGATTCTTTACTGTTTTATACAGCCAACAAATTTAAACAAGATTTTAGCCTTGTTTCTTATAGTCTTTCATCTTTTTAAGCATGTTTATCAACACCAAACCCCCACACAATATTTTTAATCATCATTCATCATCATATACATATACATAAGTAAAAGAAATACAAGATTACATAATCAAAAATAACAAGAGGATGAGGAGGACAATCTTTATACCACCAAGTTGATGTAGGTTGTGATTTGGACATGGATTTTGATGGAGAAACTTGTGATGAACCAAGACCATCTTCAAGACCACCATTATTCATGAACACCTTGTAGAAAATCAGCCCTAATACTCCATGGAAACTCCTCCTTGGATGTTAAAACTTGCACCAATCTTCCTCTTTTTAAATGGAGATTAACATATGTAAGTTATAACATATGTTTGTGGTTAAAAATTGTATGATGGTGGTGTTTTGGTTGAAGTGGGACGGCAAGAAGAAGAGAGTAGAGAGAAAATGTGTGTTGTTTGCATGTATGGAAATGGGAGAATGTTTTTAGCTAGTGGTTTTGATGTTGGTGGGGAAAGTAGATTTGAAACTAAGCTAAGACATGTGTTATGCTTCATTGTGAAGCTTTTGACACATAAGTGGTGTATGGTGAGGTGGTGGACGTCCCATATATGGGGGTGGGGCAAAAGTTATTTTGTCTCATCCCCATTTATTTACGGGTATTCCTCGATTCTAGTTTCCTCGATTTTCGTGCCCTCGGGTCGTTTTACGAAAAACGTTTTTATAAATTATGAATCAACGGCACAAAACGAATCTAATAAAAATTGTCTCATCAAAAACGGAGTTCGAAAACGTAAATACGTAATCCTAAGGTTTCCGGTTTAGTCGTAAAGGTCGTTAAATTAAAATCATAAGTCCTAATCTCTTCTCGTAAATTTGTGAGTTTATGAACCAACACAAATTTTAAAACTCAAAATAATATTCACGGATAAATTTATTTTCTGAAATGCCGGACTGTCACCAAAAACGGTGTATGTAAGCGTAAGCACGTATCGTTGAATCCTCCGGTTTAGACGTAGTCGATGCTACTTCAAGACGCAAATCCAAATTTCTTCCCAAAAATAAGTGAGTTCATAATATAACATTAAAATAATGTTTTTAAATAATATCTGAGAATAAAATATTAACCATAAATTGACGGATTGTCACAGCAAAAGAGAATGAATAAACGGAAGGAGTACTTCCGCGGTGAAAACAACGCGCTAGTAGAAGGAATCCATCCTCGGTGAAAAAAACGTGACCAGTTCTCTTTTTTGAAAACAAGCAAAGACTTTGTTTCTTCACTTGTGCTATTATGATCCAAGAGGGGCTTGGATTTGCTTTTTGGGGGATGTTTTTGGACAAGCAGGCACTCCCACAACCAGTGTGGTTGTGGGAAGTCAAGAAATACAAAAAACAAGCAAGGAAAAGCAAGATCAAGCTCAAAAAATGCACACTTAGGCAGATGAAGGTTGCTGATGCAATTACAATGGTACTGGTGACTGTTTTGCTTTTTTATATGCACAAAAACGAAATTCAACCTCCAAGATCTTGCATAACAGTGCACCACATGATAAGGAAGCAATAAACAAACCTTGAACTACCTTAAATCTAACAACTTATGGTTAATCAAACTCAAAATCTCATGAAAACAAGCAGAAAAGTAACTTAGCAGATTTTATGCTACCTTTTTCTCTTTTTTATCCCTCAACTTGCTTAAAACCTATATTAAACTGAAAACTTAGCTACTAGAAACCTAGTACCAGCCTGATGAGTAACTATAACATGATTAATCTCAAAGATATAGTCACAAATCCTGCATAAAACATAAATCCAAACACCCCTTAAAGTTCTGTTATGCAATATTTTTCAAACCAAATCACTTTGAAGTCTACCCAAACTGATTCAATAGGCTCTAAACATGCATAAACTACCAAATGAACTCAAATCCAGTCAACTAAAACAACTAGCATGCAGTTTCAATCAAATCACATAAACACCATACAAATTCAACAATACTGAAAATGGAAAAGTGAAAACAAGGAAGTACCTTGTTGAGCCTATATCCAGGCTCAACCAAGGCTGTTTTAGCCTTCTCCAATAGACCCGGGTCTATGCAGATCCTTGGTCAAACAATAAACAGGAAAAAGAGAAATAAGTGGTGGTCACTGTTGACTCACACACCTTAATGTCTTCAAAATGCAATGGCTTTTTGGATCCTGCTAAGAGAAGAGAAAAGCACAATCTTTCTATATCACAAAGCAAATAAGCTACAAACAAGCTTATCAATTAAACTGTCTATGGCTTATTTGAGAATAAAATGAAAACTGATTTTTTTATATATTTTTTTTAATATTTCTAACAAGGAGATCAACCAAAAAACTTCACACCTCACTTAAGCTTGATAATCAAATAGATTATCAGGCTTATGCTATTAGCTTGAAGCTTTTGGATGAATTTTCAAAAAGTAAAACTTGAGTTAAACAGAAAACTTGAATTGAAATTAAACTTGGAAAGTAAATTGCTGAAATGTAAGGGGGCTCTTTGCTTCTCATCAACAATACAACACCATTTTCATTGCAATAGAAAAGTGGATTTACAGGACTTGTGACAAAAACAGAGAAGAAAGAACAAAAAAAATAAGCTAAGTCCTATTGCCCTTTATATAGGGTCACATTGGTTCTAGAAAGCTGGAAAGATAATGCTAAACCATAATGATGAACTTCCCAATAAGCCCTTCGTCGAATCTGGAATATGCCAATTTGATGCCTTGTTTGAAATCGTCCCATGTGAAATTGTTGGCGTTTTATGTATGCCAGCAGGGTACAAGTGATCATGGACGTTGATTAAAGTCCTTTGGGACCAAGGAATCCCTAGTACTCGTTGATTTGCTGTATTGCTTTGTCTTGGAGTAGCAGGGGAGCCACGTGGGGGACCCATGAGTTGAAGGTGATGGGTTTTGGGATGTGGGTTTGGATGGGGACTGGGTAATTATCATTTTACCCAAGGTTAATTAGGTTTTGAGTGAGGGAAGAGGGTGATTAGGACTGGGTTGGTTCTAGGGTTTATGGAGTAGCAGGTTAAGTTTTGATTGTATTTAAGGAGGATTGGTTTAAAATTCGTGTTTCCCCCACTTTTAGTAATTAAATACGTTTAATTAAAGAGATATGTTCAAAAAGGTTTTGTGATAGGATTAAATAGTTATGGACTGGTTCGTTTTATGGAAATGGACTGGTGGGGGTGACGTGTCAAAAGGGGAGTGGTGGGATATGTTTGTGTGTCTTGGCACAAATGGCCCCCTAGCTTTCTTCACTTGATCACATTGTATTATCAGCTCAAAACAAGACTTTCCTTTGTAAATAACTTTCAAATACTTGTCAAATTTGGCACAATTTGTTTATAAACTTGAAATAAGGACTAATCATGCAATTTCCTCATATTCCAAGGACTGATTTTGACATGTTTTCAAAATTCAAGGCTTTGACTTGTTTGTTGACTTCTTGGAGGACCATTATTGACAATTTAGTTTTGATGAGGGACTAAAATTGCCAATTCTTCAAAGTTAAGGGTCCTTTTTGTAATTTTGACAAACTTAGGGACCAAACTTGTAATTATGAAGATACAAGGGTATAAAGTGTCAATTCTTCAAACTTGGAGGACCAATCTTCAATATTCTTCAAATCTTCAAGGGTTTTCTTTGGAAAATTCTTTATTAGGGCTTGGTTCATCGTGCGGCTTCGTTTCCCGTGTTCGTTTTTGCATGATTCTTGTGATCTTTTGTCATTTTCTCAATATCCGTACCTAAAATACACAAGCAACAAACACAAGCATATATTTGGGTATTTTGATGATATTTAATGCATTTTAAGTCCAAAAAGAACGATGAGACCATGTATAAAAGCAGTCTCATCACTCCCCGATACTAAACCGTTGCCGTGCCCTCACGCAATGCTAGAATAAAGTATCATAGCATCTCCAAAAAATTTTTTATGGACTTTATTGAAATGATAAACTAGCTACACTACTACTATTACTACTACTTGAGTTATAGACATAATGTATGATTTTCATCGCAAAATGGGACGTTTAGGTTCATAGAATAAGAACACGTGAATGCTTCGTTAGAAATAATTTCGTCGTCCTCGATTTTCACTTTAATTTCATGCTAAGCGTGCAACGAGATCATTGTCATTATAAGTTAGTAATGCTAACACTACTCATATGCCCTAATCACGTACTTATCCTCCCATTATTCCTAAGTTGTATCTCTTATATTTTATTTTGTCTTAATGATCACGAGGATACATTTTTTACTTATGCGATAATAGAGATTTAGGTCTAAAAATAGAGTCCTAACGGTGTAACTAAGACCATCAAATCAATAACCCCTTCTAATAAACAACGATGTTAAAAAATTAAGTTGACAAGAAGAATCGATAAACACGGTTTTATAACGGTTTTGAACATGAGACTTATTACCAAGACTTTTATACGCCCCCTAACGGAAGGGCCTTATTATCTTTGGTTTACCTCCATCTTTTATTCAACTTCGCCATGAAGCTTTTATTATGACTTCGGTCTTGCCTTGCCTTTTATTATCCGCCTCATCGGTGGTTTTATTAGCCAAAGACGTATATCCTCACGCTAAAGCGAATTTTGGATCTTTAAAGCTTCGAAGATTAAGGCTTGATTCACTTTCAATTTTGCATAGATTTTAGGCCTTGTGGGGCTTCAAATTGTTTGCTAGATTTAGGTGAGCACTTGAAATCTTATTATTGGGTGAAGCTTTCGATTATTCGGGTGCCAATACTTCAAAACCGTGACGCTGGCGATACCTTAATGTCTTCCCAATTTAATTACACGGAAGCTACTAGAAAAGACTAGAAACCCAACAATCAAAACTAAACTGCTAAGTCAATATTTATTAAGCAAAAAATATTTACATGCGAAGGGAGAATAAGCAAATAACGAGAACACATGAGTTTTTGAAAGAATACGAGTACTCTACGTTTAGCATAGTAACTTATAATTAACTCTATCATTTCTCGTCCTCATTTAAGAGACTTAGCCTAATGTGTAGTTAAGGAATCAAAGCTAAGTGCTCAACACGCACGGTCGAGTCAAAAATTACTCTTATTCTCGCCATCGGAAAATCTACATTCGTGTCTTCAAACACTTATGAAATATGATAAAAATTTTAAAATTTGGCCATTTTTAGCCTTATTTTGCAACAAAACGATAAACAAAATGATAAACTTTGGAAAGCGTGAAGGTTTGGCAAGGCAAGTATCTATTCACCCCCCCCATACTTAAGTTAAACATTGTCCTCAATGTTTCGAGTCTAGGGGTGCAAACACCCCCATACTAGAGACGTAGTCGAATGCATAATCTAGCATGGAAAGGGTGTAACCAATAAATTAATAGCCGTTTATGAAGTGTGCTAAAAACCTAAGGTTAGAACATCAAAAGGATATATCATGGATATTAAGAAATGTCTCCAAGGCAAACGATCGAGTGCTCCCATAAAACGAACACGAGAGGCTCCAATCGTGAAGATCATGATCTAAAAACCACATATCACAAACAACCACGGAACAAAGGTTGGAAGGGCACGAATCCCCACACATAAGCTACATTAGACTAAGAAAACGATAATATGTACATAGGATAAGCATGGGACTCCCCCACGAGGCACCTCGTTTTTGATTACCGAGTCATGAGCTCGACTCGATCCCCTCAATACTAATTATCATTGGGGAAAGTGATTTGGTCGAGGTAGTTCAAGGATGGAACTTCCCCACCAAAGTAGTGCTTCAACCTATGTCCATTCACCTTGAAGTTAGGACCATCATCTTGAGCTAGCTCGATGGTCCCATACGGAAACACTTGAGTCACGGTGAATAGACCGGACCAACGGGATTTCAATTTACCGGAAAAGATTTTTAGTCTTGAATTAAAAAGTAAAACTTGATCCCCAATGTTAAAAACCCGGTTTTTAATTTTAGAATCATGCAACTTTTTAGTTTTCTCTTTATAAATCAATGAATTTTCATAAGCAATATCCCTTAATTCATCCAATTCATTTAGTTGCATTTTCCGGTGTTTTCCCGCGGTCTCCATGTCATCATTACAATGCTTTAAGGCCCAATAAGCCTTGTGTTCTAACTCGATAGGCAAATGACAATTCTTTCCATACACAAGCTTATAGGGAGTGCACCCAATGGGCATCTTATGAGTGGTCCTAAAGGCCCATAAAGCATCGTCTAACTTATCCGACCAAGATTGTCGGTTTTCCCCCACGGATCTCTCCAAGATCCTCTTCAATGCTCGGTTTGAAACCTCGACTTGCCCACTCGTTTGTGGGTGATAAGCCGTAGAAAGACGATGTGTAACCCCATATTTCCTTAAGACTCTTTCGAATTGGTCATTACAAAAATGGGTTCCACGATCGCTTATGATAGCACGAGGGGTTCCAAATCTAGCAAACAAACTTTTCAAGAACTTAACTACCACACGGGCATCATTGGTGGGCAAGGCCTTTGCCTCCACCCACTTAGATAGGTAGTCAACCGCAACGAGAATATACTTGTTACCACGAGATGATGGGAACGGCCCCATAAAGTCTATGCCCCAAACGTCAAAGATCTCACATACTTGAATGATATTTTGTGGCATTTCATCTTTTTGTGAGGCTTTTCCTTGTCGTTGGCATGCATCACACGACTTCACAAGATCTTGTGCATCTCGGTAAATAGTAGGCCAAAAGAAGCCGGCATCAAACACCTTCTTAGCCGTGAGATTAGCACCGTGGTGGCCACCCGTGGGTCCCTCATGGCAAGCTCTAAGGATGTTAGAAGCTTCGGTGCCAAAAACACAACGTCGGATGATTTGATCCGCACAAGTTCGAAACAAGTAAGGGTCGTTCAAAAATTAGAAATTGACATCACGAAAGAATTTTCGTTTTTCTTGAGTCGTCATACCCTTAATGATGAAGTTACCCGCATGGAAATTTGCAAAGTCCACAAACCATGGGGTAGAAGAATCAAGCTTAGAATTCACTACACCAAGTGTCTCGAGCGGAAATGTTTCGGTGATTTCCTTGGGCTCGTAAACACTTTGGTGAGGATCTTCCAAACGAGAGAGATGATCGGCCGCTAGATTCTCGGCTCCTTTTTTGTCAACGATTTTGTGATCAAATTCTTGAAGGAGGAGAATCCAACGAAGTAATCTCGGCTTAGCGTCTTGCTTTGCCATGAGATACTTAATAGCCGAGTGGTCCGTATACACTATGCATTTCGTCAAGACGAGATAAGGTCGGAATTTCTCAAATGCATACACCACGGCAAGGAATTCCTTTTCCGTTGTAGTGTATTTAAGTTGAGCCTCGGTCATCGTCTTGCTAGCATAGTGAATAGGCAAGAAGTGCTTATCATGACGTTGCCCCAAAACGGCCCCAATAGCGTAATCACTTGCATCACACATAAGTTCAAAGGGAAGGTTCCAATTGGGAGCAACAAGAATGGGAGCTTCGGTAAGTTTCCTCTTAAGGATCTCAAAGGCTCGTACACAATCTTCGTCAAAGACAAAACGTGCCTCTTTTTCAAGAAGATGTGTAATGGGTCGAGAAATCTTCGAGAAATCCTTGATGAATCGTCGATAAAAGCCCGCGTGGCCTAGGAAACTCCTAACTCCCTTGACGGTTTTGGGATGAGGTAATTTGGCGATGACGTCTACCTTAGCTTGATCTACCTCAATCCCCGCTTTCGAGACCTTGTGCCCTAAGACGATTCCAATCTTAACCATAAAATGACATTTTTCCCAATTGAGCACAAGGTTGGTTTCCTCACAACGTTTTAACATTCTCTCAAGGTTCGACAAACACGAAGTAAAGGAATCACCAAACACGGAAAAGTCATCCATGAAGACTTCCATCGTCTTCTCGATCATATCATGAAAAATAGCCATCATGCATCGTTGAAAAGTTCCCGGTGCATTACAAAGTCCGAATGGCATTCTACGATAAGCAAACGTTACATATGGACACGTAAACGTAGTTTTCTCTTGATCACGAGGATCGATGGGAATTTGGAAGTAACCGGAAAAACCATCTAGAAAGCAATAGAAATCGTTTCCCGGAAGATGCTCCAACATTTGGTCCATGAAGGGCAAGGGAAAATGGTCTTTTCGAGTGGCTTCATTCAACTTTCGATAGTCAATGCACACTCTCCATCCGGTCACGAGTCTAGTGGGAATCAACTCGTTGGCATCGTTTGGCACAACGGTCATCCCTCCCTTTTTAGGGACACAATGAATAGGACTCACCCAAGGGCTATCAGAAATAGGGTAAATCATTCCCGCGTCAAGGAGTTTAAGGACCTCCTTTTTGATGACGTCGTGAATTTTAGGGTTCACCCTCCTTTGACTTTGGATTGTTGGCTTGAAATCCTCCTCCATTAATATTTTGTGTGTACAAAACTTGGGATCGATCCCCTTAATGTCGGATAACTTCCACGCAATCGCCCCTTTGTGATCCTTAAGAACATCGACAAGTGCGGTTTTTTCATCATTCGAAAGATCCTTCGCAATAATAACCGCCAACTTGTCGTCCTCCTCCAAATAGACATATTCGAGGTGAGGAGGTAAATCTTTCAACTCGAGGATAGGTGGTTCCTCAAGTGAAGATTTGGGCTCGATACTCATAACCTCCTCTGGTGGAGGAAATGGAAAATCGTTGAGAAAATCCTTGATAATCGAGAAGTCCTCATCGTTGTCGAGGTCTTCGTCACAAGTACGTGGAACATCGAATTCTTCCAACGTAAAACCACCACCTTCGAAAGGAGTGAAGGTTGGTGTCGAATTATCAAGAATTGGATCTAACATAGTGGGATTGCCACTAGTTTCTTCATCACCAAACCCTAAAACTTCTTGTGAAAATTCCTCGCAAACCACGTCGATCATGTCAACGAGGTTTATAGTAGCAACGGAATAAACATGAGAAAGTTGAGAATTTTGAGTTGCGTTTATAACAAGTTCCTCGTCGTTGAAACGTAAGGTGATCTTTCTAGCATGAACATCAATTAAAGCCATAGATGTATCTAAAAACGAACGACCTAAAATAAGAGGAACTTGAGGATCCGTGGGGATATCGACAACGATGAAGTCTACGGGATAGTAGAACTTCCCCACTTTCACAAAAACATCTTCCGCCAAACCACATGCAAGAATCGTGGAATGGTCGGCCAACTCAATAGACATTCGTGAAGGAGTAAGATTAGGAAGATTGAGCGACTTGAAGATTGCAAGTGGCATCAAGTTAATGCTAGCACCAAGATCGGCCAAGGCGAAGCATTCTTCCATATCTTGAATGGCACAAGGGATCAAAAATTTACCGGGATCACCGACTTTTTGAGGTATGCGATTAAGATAAACCGACGAACAACTAGACATTTGGTGTAATTTTTCCTTGTTGTTCAACATACTCTTAAAGTTAGCGGCAAATCGAGGCATCATGACCAAAGCATCGGCGAAACTCACATTAAAGTGCAAATCACGAAACATTTTCATAAAAAGCTCAAATTGGTAGTTGTCGCGCTCTTGTCGTTTCTCCTTCCTAAGTCTCGATGGGTAAGGCAAGGGTGGTGTGGGTTGGGGCATAGGCATAGCTTTTGGAATCTCGGGTTCCAAAATGGGTGATGGGTCAACCGTAGGTGTGGCATGAGCGGTACTTTGTGGGATTGAAATATGCTCCTTTTCGACCACCACCTCGGGTTCTTCCTCAATTTCCTCCACCGTTGGAGTAATTGGTTGAGGAGTCGGTTCTTTAAGTGTCTTACCACTTCGTGTGGTAATCACTTTCATCTCTCCCTTCGGGTTTGAAACGGTGTTACTAGGCAAACTACCCGAAGTAGAGGCTTTGTTTCCCATAACGGCTTCTAAAATTGCATTAAGCTTAACATCAAAACCATTAAACTTCAAATCTTGACTAGCGGCTTTTTGGTCAATTCTTTGTTCAAGCCTAGCATGACTTTGATCTATCTTGTTGTTTTGACCTCGAATTTGGTTAGCAAAATCATTTTTCAATTCATTTCTCATGGCTAGATTTTCCTTAACAAAATTAGCTAACTCCTTTGCGTTCTTAGCCGTGTCCCTAGCTTGACTAGCCAATTGCTCTTGAATGTTTTCCAAAATCTTATCATTTGAAGTAGCGTAATTCAAAAAGTCCATTGGAAGTTCTTTAGTGTGAGCATTTTGAAGACCTTGACTCGTGTTTTGAAAATTACGGTTTTGATTTTGATTTTGCAATTGGCTACTACTACTCCCTTGATTCCCATAGTTGTTATTACCCTTGTAATTTTTCCTTTGATTGCTTTGGTAACCAACTTGATTGTTTCGATAATTGTTAGCATTTTGATTTGCTGAAAAACCCGGTGGAGTCAATTGATTAGTGCGAGGAACTTGACCGTTTTGGTTATAAGTTCCCGCGGCCGCGAAGGCACTCGAAGTGTTACCACCGTTGGTAATGCACTCGGAATAATCGTGAGCTCCACCACAATACATACAAGAAACCTCAACCGCTTTAATCGTAGCGGGAGCGGGTTGTTCACCAACTTTAAACTCAACTAACAAGCCTTTCACTATATCAAAAATTTTGTTTTCCAAATTAGCCTCGACTTGGCAAGCATCAACGGTGTGTGACAAACTAGGTGAAGATGAAGACGAAGCCTTACGAACACTCGACGTGCTACGAGGACTATACACCTTAGACCTATTTTCAATGATTAACAATGCTTCCTCGACCGTCTTACACAAGAAATTACCACCCGCGGCGACATTAAGATAATCACGCTCATGATCGTTCAAGCCATTGTAAAACGTGTCTATTTGATGCAAGTCGGAAAAACCATGATGAGGACATTCGTGCAACATTTCCTTAAACCTATTCCAAGCCGTTGAAAAACTCTCATTATACTCTTGCGAAAACTTTGAAATCTCGTTTTTCAAGTGCGTAGTCTTAGAGGGCGGAAAAAATTGGTTCACGAATTTTGAAACGAGATCCTTCCACGTCAATATAGAATTGGGTGGCTCTTTCTCTAACCAAATTTTTGCGGGCCCCGCTAAGGAATACGGAAAAAGCATCATCTTAATCGAGTCGTCTGAAACATCCTTAAACTTGCACGTGGCGGTGAGACGATTAAATTGGCGAATGTGGTTATGAGGGTTGTCCTTTTCGTCCCCTCGAAACTTGTTGTTTTGAATCATGGACAACAAACCCGTCTTAACCTCAAAATTCTCCGCAAGGATAGCGGGAATCACAATCGCTTCTCCATAACCCTCGGTGGGTGCTTGAAGCAACTCCATCATAGTTCGATTAGCCATGGGTGCTTCTTTCACTACAATGGGTTCGTCAATAGGAGATTCCTCACTAGTAGGAGTGAGTGATTTGTTTCTTCGCTTACGAGAACGTCTTGCTTTAGAGCGAGTTTGCATAAACGTCACGTACAACGAGAAGGAGAACAAAGAAGATTCTTTTTGGTGTTTTTACTTTTTCAATTTTTTTGTGGTTTTTGATTGTTTTTAACTTTTTTGGATTTTTGGAATGTATTAAGTAGACCAAAATCTACAAATCTCCTCCTTAATCAAATCTCTCGATTAAAGAAGCCTCAAGGAATGAAAACGATCACGTGAAGTGAACGCCTTCGATGACTTTAGAACGATGGTGGAACACCAAATCGTTCAAGAGGGTTTAATCAATAGAAACCAAGAAAATATATATGATATGTAATAATACTTTGGGCGGCAAAACCCTCGATTAGCTTTCAAAATCAAAATACGCACAAGCAAGCGGAGGAAACGAGGCGGCGCGAAGCACTTAAGAGCCTTTTTCCTTTAGGTCGTGAAATACAACCGCCTTATACCCACCTTATAGTTTGTATTTCTCAAAATCGAGCTTCACGAAAGTATTTATCTATTTTTGCCTTTTTCTTTGGTTTGAGATTCGAATACAATGATCGGGTGAGGAAATCCCGAATCAAGGTTGTGATTTCTCACGTATTTGGAGTACTTGTAAATTTATTGTTCTACGTATACAATATAGTAATAATATTCACAAAAATCGAAAAACGATAATACGTATTAGTAGAGTGCTACTAATACAATTACTTTTATGGCTATATATAAAAACAACAATGGTTCAACCAAAACACAACACGCCTCCCCGGCAGCGGCGCCAAAATGATGATGTAAAATTACACTTGTTTAGGAAAACAAGGTAAAAGCGGTAAGTATTAAGTGTCGGTTTAGGAAAACCAAGCACTTATGACCCTTAATGAGTGGGGATCGTTCTCGAGGAGGCACGTGCGTTGTGTAATGAATGATTGATTAATTTTTTTGATTATTAACAAGAAAAGAGAAGAGAAAATGACGAAGACGGAAAAAATAGAAAAATTAACAAAAACACTACTAGAAAGTTAAGACGTAGAAACGTAAAAATGACAAAAATTAAAATTTTAACCTAAAAATTCCTAAAAATTACTAAAAAATCCACAATAAAATTCTAAGAGTTTACAAAAAATCCAAACTTGCTAAAACCTTTTAATTAATTTAATAATGACTTTTTAATGCTAATTAAAGCCCTAAAAATCACTTTTAAATATTAAAAAGCCCTAAACAAGATTTAATAGTTTGTAAACCTCAAAAATGACCTAATTAAGCTAAAAACTATTTTTAAAAATTTTAAAACCAAATTAAACTATTTTTAAACTCCTAAAAACTATTAAAATCTTTTAAATCTTATATTAATTCTAAAAATTAATTGAAAAGCCTAAAAATTAATTGGAAAGTGAAAAAGTTCCTAATTTAATGTCCTCAACCTAGGAAAAATAAAAAAACTAGAAAAAATAAACTTTGAATTTTTCTTAATAAAATAGTATTAAAATATTATAAAAAATAAAAAGTTCTTAAATAAATTCTAAAAAATTCTCAAAAATCCTAAATATTCTAACTAAGAAGAAAATGCAAATTAAAGTTCCTAAAACCTTTTTATTAATTTTATATTAATTTTTAAAGTTGTCTAAAAACCCTAAAATTAAATAAAATTAAAAATAAGACTTTTTAAAAACTTTTTTAAATGTAAACCTCAAATAACTTAATTAAAACCTAAAAACTATTTTTCTGGATTTTTAAAATACTTTTTACTATTTTTAAATTACTTTCTAAAAATAAAACTAAAAGTAATCCTAATAATTAACTAAATAAAGAGAAAAATAATATTTTTAAGCAGAAAAGTCTGAATTACTAATATAAACCTAAGAAAAATAAGCTAGGCTAAATAAGCTTATTAAATAAGCTGAAAAGATCAAAATAAGCTACGGCTTTTATTAATAAGCCAAAACCAAAAACGTGTTAAGTAAGATTTGAAATGAAACCTTAACGTAAAAACTCATCTAGATCACTGGTAAACGCGTACACTCCCCTAACGAGGGGTCCCGTGTTCGAGTCCAGGCAGGGTGTAGTTTTTGATTTTTTTTTTCTTTTTTATCACTCAAATCCAGTAACTTTTTAAGTACTAAAACACAAATACAAACCACTTTAAACCAAGATTGAATAAAATTGGAAGCAAAACGTGACCAGTTCTCTTTTTTGAAAACAAGCAAAGACTTTGTTTCTTCACTTGTGCTATTATGATCCAAGAGGGGCTTGGATTTGCTTTTTGGTGGATGTTTTTGGACAAGCAGGCACTCCCACAACCAGTGTGGTTGTGGGAAGTCAAGAAATACAAAAAACAAGCAAGGAAAAGCAAGATCAAGCTCAAAAAATGCACACTTAGGCAGATGAAGGTTGCTGATGCAATTACAATGGTACTGGTGACTGTTTTGCTTTTTTATATGCACAAAAACGAAATTCAACCTCCAAGATCTTGCATAACAGTGCACCACATGATAAGGAAGCAATAAACAAACCTTGAACTACCTTAAATCTAACAACTTATGGTTAATCAAACTCAAAATCTCATGAAAACAAGCAGAAAAGTAACTTAGCAGATTTTATGCTACCTTTTTCTCTTTTTTATCCCTCAACTTGCTTAAAACCTATATTAAACTGAAAACTTAGCTACTAGAAACCTAGTACCAGCCTGATGAGTAACTATAACATGATTAATCTCAAAGATATAGTCACAAATCCTGCATAAAACATAAATCCAAACACCCCTTAAAGTTCTGTTATGCAATATTTTTCAAACCAAATCACTTTGAAGTCTACCCAAACTGATTCAATAGGCTCTAAACATGCATAAACTACCAAATGAACTCAAATCCAGTCAACTAAAACAACTAGCATGCAGTTTCAATCAAATCACATAAACACCATACAAATTCAACAATACTGAAAATGGAAAAGTGAAAACAAGGAAGTACCTTGTTGAGCCTATATCCAGGCTCAACCAAGGCTGTTTTAGCCTTCTCCAATAGACCCGGGTCTATGCAGATCCTTGGTCAAACAATAAACAGGAAAAAGAGAAATAAGTGGTGGTCACTGTTGACTCACACACCTTAATGTCTTCAAAATGCAATGGCTTTTTGGATCCTGCTAAGAGAAGAGAAAAGCACAATCTTTCTATATCACAAAGCAAATAAGCTACAAACAAGCTTATCAATTAAGCTGTCTATGGCTTATTTGAGAATAAAATGAAAACTGATTTTTTTATATATTTTTTTTAATATTTCTAACAAGGAGATCAACCAAAAAACTTCACACCTCACTTAAGCTTGATAATCAAATAGATTATCAGGCTTATGCTATTAGCTTGAAGATTTTGGACGAATTTTCCAAAAGTAAAACTTGAGTTAAACAGAAAACTTGAATTGAAATTAAACTTGGAAAGTAAATTGCTGAAATCTAAGGGGGCTCTTTGCTTCTCATCAACAATACAACACCATTTTCATTGCAATAGAAAAGTGGATTTACAGGACTTGTGACAAAAACAGAGAAGAAGGAACAAAAAAAATAAGCTAAGTCCTATTGCCCTTTATATAGGGTCACATTGGTTCTAGAAAGCTGGAAAGATAATGCTAAACCCTAATGATGAACTTCCCAATAAGCCCTTCGTCGAATCTGGAATATGCCAATTTGATGCCTTGTTTGAAATCGTCCCATGTGAAATTGTTGGCGTTTTGTGTATGCCAGCAGGGTACAAGTGATCATGGACGTTGATTAAAGTCCTTTGGGACCAAGGAATCCCTAGTACTCGTTGATTTGCTGTATTGCTTTGTCTTGGAGTAGCAGGGGAGCTACGTGGGGGACCCATGAGTTGAAGGTGATGGGTTTTGGGATGTGGGTTTGGATGGGGACTGGGTAATTATCATTTTACCCAAGGTTAATTAGGTTTTAAGTGAGGGAAGAGGGTGATTAGGACTGGGTTGGTTCTAGGGTTTATGGAGTAGCAGGTTAAGTTTTGATTGTGTTTAAGGGGGATTGGTTTAAAATTCGTGTTTCCCCCACTTTTAGTAATTAAATACGTTTAATTAAAGAGATAGGTTCAAAAAGGTTTTGTGATAGGATTAAATAGTTATGGACTGGTTCGTTTTATGGAAATGGATTGGTGGGGGTGACGTGTCAAAAGGGGAGTGGTGGGATATGTTTGTGTGTCTTGGCACAAATGGCCCCCTAGCTTTCTTCACTTGATCACATTGTATTATCAGCTCAAAACAAGACTTTCCTTTGTAAATAACTTTCAAATACTTGTCAATTTGGCACAATTTGTTTATAAACTTGAAATAAGGACTAATCATGCAATTTCCTCATATTCCAAGGACTGATTTTGACATGTTTTCAAACTTCAAGGCTTTGACTTGTTTGTTGACTTCTTGGAGGACCATTATTGACAATTTAGTTTTGATGAGGGACTAAAATTGCCAATTCTTCAAAGTTAAGGGTCCTTTTTGTAATTTTGACAAACTTTAGGGACCAAACTTGTAATTATGAAGATACAAGGGTATAAAGTGTCAATTCTTCAAACTTGGAGGACCAATCTTCAATATTCTTCAAATCTTCAAGGGTTTTCTTTGGAAAATTCTTTATTAGGGCTTGGTTCATCGTGCGGCTTCGTTTCCCGTGTTCGTTTTTGCATGATTCTTGTGATCTTTTGTCATTTTCTTAATATCCGTACCTAAAATACACAAGCAACAAACACAAGCATATATTTGGGTATTTTGATGATATTTAATGCATTTTAAGTCCAAAAAGAACGATGAGACCATGTATAAAAGCAGTCTCATCAGGAAGAATACTTCCACAGTGAAAGATAATGAGCCCGTGGAAGAATACTTCCACGGCGAAAGGTAATGAGCACATGGAAGAAGACTTCCACGGCGAAAGATAATGAGCCCGTGGAAGAATACTTCCACGACAAAAGTTAATGAGCACGTGGAAGAATACTTCCACGGCGAATGATAATGAGCCCGTGGAAGAATACTTCCACGGCGAAAGGTAATGAGCACGTGGAAGAATACTTCCACGACGAAAGATAATGAGCCCGTGGAAGAATACTTCCACGGCGAAAAGTAATTCAGCACGTGGAAGAATACTTCCACAGCGAAAGATAATGAGCCCGGGGAACAATACTTCCACGGCGAAAGATAATGAGACCATGGAAGAATACTTCCACGGCGAAAGGTAATGAGCACGTGGAAGAATACTTCCACGGCGAAAGATAATGAGCCCGTGGAAGAAGACTTCCACGGCGAAAGATAATGAGCACGTGGAAGAGATACTTCCACGGCGAAAGACAATAAGCACGTGGAAGAGATACTTCCACGGCGAAGATAATAAGCATGTGGAAGAGATACTTCCACGACGAAGATAATAAGCACGTGGAAGAGATACTTCCACGGTGATGATAATGAGTGCGTGGAAGAGTACCTCCACGACGAATGATAATGAGCACGTGGAAGAATACTTCCACGGCGAAAGATAACAAACACGTGGAAGAATACTTCCACGGCATATGAATAAGCGAACGGAAGAGATACTTCCACGGCAAAGGCATAAGCCAATGGAAGAAATACTTCCATGGCGCAAAAATAAGCACGCGGAAGGAGTACTTTCGCGGCGAAGGAATAAGCCAATGGAAGAGATACTTCCATGGCAAAGAAATAAACGCGCGGAAGGAGTACTTCCGCGTCCTTCCGCGGCGAAGGAACAAGCCAATGGAAGAGATACTTCCATGGCGTAGAAACAAGCGCGCGCGGAAGGAGTACTTCCGCGGCGAAAGAAAAAGCCAATGGAAGAGATACTTCCATGGCAAAGGAATAAGCGCGCGGAAGGATTACTTCCGCGGCGAAGGAATAAGCCAATGGAAGAGATACTTCCATGGCGTAGAAACAAGCACGCAGAAGGAGTACTTCCGCGGCGAAGGAAAAAGCCAATGGAAGAGATACTTCCATGGCAAAGGAATAAGCGCGCGGAAGGATTACTTTCGCGGCGAAGGAATAAGCCAATGGACGAGATACTTCCATGGCGTAGAAACAAGCGCGTGGAAGGAGTACTTCCACTGCGAAGGAAAAAGCGAATGGAAGAGATACTTCCATGGCAAAGGAATAAGCGCGCAGAAGGAGTACTTCCGCGGCGAAGGAAAAAGCCAATGGAAGAGATACTTCCATGGCAAAGGAATAAGCGCGCGGAAAGAGTACGTCCGCGGCAAAGGAATAATCCAATGGATGAGATACTTCCATGGGAATGGAATAAACCGGCATAAGGCAGACTTCTGCGACAAAGGAATATATCAAAGATATTTGTGTAACGTGCACATCAATAGTGGTATTAGTATACCCTAGTAGCCCCCCAAGTTTAATGGTGCTACACTCGATTAGGAGTATTAAACTTAATCAAGTATTCAAAAAATTACGATCGTGTAGACCAACGCGAATGGATGTACCATAGCCACTTACGAAAGATAGAAATTGGGTTCAAACGTGCGAACCAACGCGGATGGGTCTTTCCATAACCGCGAATTGTCACATAGTATAAGACGTATATTAACTAACTTATTGGATGAGCTATGCCATTACGTGCGGCGTACCGCTACTACCATAAGGACGGTCAAAGTTTTGACAAAATGTTGTTAGACGTGCACAGTGTGTCTTTTGCAAGTCCATCATGAGTCATGTGGTTTGTGTAACTTACTACAACATCTTGATAGCAAGGTGTCTAACAAGGATACATGATCCGTGGTCGTTGGGTTTGCAACCCTCTTACACGACAAGTTGAATTATTAGGTTCACTCAATCCTCTTATTCCGCCTGGGAACGATGTGTAGATGTACGCCCGTAGGCTAAAGATTTCCGAATGTATGGACTAGCATATATATGTATATATATATATATATATGTATATATATATATATATATATATATATATATATATATATATATATATATATATATATATATATATATATATATATATAGAGTTAGGATCAAATGAGAAGAAACATTAAAATAAGAAGAATAAGAAGTAATAATAGGCAATCAATTTTAAGGGCATTTTAGACATTATCATTCATCCAAATCTGAATAATAACAGCTTCCTATTTCGTCTCCTTTCTTCCACATCCTTTTTTGTCACCATATTTTTTTTCTTTTTCTACCATGAATGAACAAACACCAATTTTTTCATTAGATTCACTAATATGCAAGATGCATATTGTAGTTTTAGTACTCCGATGCACCATGCATCTAATTTTTACTTTTTTTATTATTAAAATGAAGGTGCTCGCACATTAATGACAAAGATGCATATTATTGTATATAAACTACTCATGCAAAATGCATAGCGTAGTTTCTGTGTACTTGTATACTCGGATGCACTCATGCATCTAATTTTCAATTTTTGGATTATTAAAATTAAGGTGCATGTTAAGGGAAAGATGCATACGAGGTAGTTACTCATAATTTAGGACGGCTCATTAATTGGTCTAAGAGACATTGAAAAGATATACATCTAAAAAAAGAACAGATTAAAATTTATCAAATTTTAACCATAAAGTAAAACTAGATGCAATCTTATTATAAAAATAGATGCATGCTTTTATTGAAAAATTGCACTCGAAAAAACCAAAAAAAGATGCATGTTGCATAAAAGTAGTGTGAGTGATTCATATCAATTGATATAAACGACGATAACAAAAAAAAAACACAGGTGATCTGTTTATTAAAAAGAAACATGTTTAGAATAATCTTTTTAATATTTTACTTATTTGCCCTCATGCATTAAATTAAAAGTCCAACTATTTACATTTATGCCATTCACATTTTTAGCCATTGATCTTTTAATCTAATGCTTCAAATATCTTCTTATTCTTCTTATTTTGACAATACTTCTTACTTGATCCTTACTTTATATATATATATATATATATATATATATATATATATATATATATATATATATATATATATATATATATATATAATA